>BHFT01002590.1:31960-62400 GCA_004320025.1 Laticauda laticaudata | reverse complement strand
TTAACCAACGGATGGCAAGTGTTTTTCTCTGTTTTACATCCTCTTTCCATCCGTTGGTGCAGTGTGACAGGGGCTTGACTGAGTGGAATGATTCTGAGATTCATGCAAATGCTATGCATAGTGGACAAACTTATCCTCCCTGAGTATACTGAATGCAGAGCAGTTTTTCGGGAATCAAAATGCAGTGGGCTACATGGTTTTGTGCAGAGCTCAGCATGCACATCAGTGGTGGGATTCAAATTTTTTTACTACCGGTTCTGTGGACATGGCTTGGTGGGCATGGCAGGGGAAGGATGCTGCAAAATCTCCATTGCCTCCCCATCCCACTAACCTGCTTTCCAGCTCCATTCTCCGTTCTGTGCAGGGCAACCAAAGAAGAGCAAGCTGATCAGCTGGGATTTGGGAGGCAGAGAATAGATGGGGGTGGGGCCATCAGAGGTGGTATTTGCCGGTTCTCCGAACTACTCAAAATTTCCGCTACCAGTTCTCCAGAACTGGTCAGAATCTGCTGAATACCACCTCTGGTGCACATGTGTCACTTCTCCAGTGGGGGCTGTAATGAATTGCCAATTTGCTTCTGGGTGCAATTCAAGGTGCTGGTTGTCACCTTTAAAGCCCTTCATGGCTTGGGACTAAGTTATCTGGTCAAATTCACCTGACCCACTAGAGCAGAGAGGCATGGAATGTTGTCTTTCCTGTCCCCTAAGGGAATACATCTGGTGGGACCCAGAAGAAGGGCATTCTCTGTGGTAGCTCCCTCTCTTTGGAAACTCATCCATTCAGAAATTAGACTGGCCCCCACAGTCAGTCTGTGGGGTCTTGACAGCCTTTCGTAAAGCCCTGAAGACTTGGTTTTGCCAGTGGACTTGGGGAAACCAGAGTGAAATGGAGCTCATCAAACAGCTCATTTGTCTGTGTGTTTTCACTTCAGTGGGTGGATGGGTGATTGTTTTGTTATTTTTTATTTTCTATACTGTGCTTCTATTGCTTGTAAGCTGTCAAGAGTCACTGTGAGCAAATAGACAACTATGTAAATTTTCTAAATAAATAAAATATTACATTTGGCACCCTCCAGGTTCTTATATAACTCATTTGTATCTCTTTAAGGCAACATTTAAAGGTTATTTTCTTTTCCTGGCAAAGGCAAAGCTTTTATACTCCCACCAATAAATGCTCTTTTAAAAAATACCTGGCCAAGAACTGCAGTTCTTAGGGAAAAGGCCTGCAAGCCTGTAAATGTTAACAGAAAACAAGCAATATGAAACCAACCAAGTAAGTCCTTGGACAACTTAAGATGTAAAAATAAAATAGATAACACTGTTTATTTTTGCAAGAATTTAAATATGCCAGCTTTGATTGTAAAGGGAATACAGAAAGAGAGAGACAGAGAGAGAGAGACACAGAGACAGAAACAGAGAGAGACAGGTTGAGGGAGAGAGAGAGAAGGAGGGAAGAAGGGAGGGAGGGCACACAGAACTGAAATAGAGACATTTTTTTCTGGCAAGGCCTCCTTTTATATCAGTAAGAGACACTGCATTACACTTCCTGGACACTTCTGGAATAGGGGTCACCAAATTCATAATTTTAAATCCAGTGGACCAGAGAACCAGTGGACCAGGACCCAGAGACCCTGAGAAAATCCAAAAAAACAGCCTGCAGGAAAATTCCCCACTCTATTTTCCTACCGATCGATGATTCTTTATTTGGGATTGCAGGATACCATCTCTAGCTCTGTTCTGAGGGGGAGAGAGAGAGAGACTTTTGGCTTCATGCAAGGAAAGCAGCAGAAGCAGCAGAAATCTTTCTTTCTCTACCCGAAACTCCACCAGAAATGAGTCTTTGAGAGACTTGTTGCGCAGACACAACCCCTTGGAGCAGGATGCTTTGCAGGATCCTCCATCTGATCCTCCATTTCTGATGGAGTTTGGGGAAAGAGAAAGAAAGACTTTGCTGCTTTCCTTGCATGAAGCCAAAAGCAGAAGAAGAAAGAAATGGAAAGAAGCAGCCAGGTGGCCAGGCAAGGCAAGTGGGGCGAGTGGGGCAAGTTTCCCGCTTCCACCCTTTCCCCCTCCCCTCACTACCTCATGTTGTTTGCAATGCAAGCAACACAAGTCTTGTGTTCCAATGGGCCATTTGGGCAGCACAGAGCCTGGATTAATTGCTTTTGGGGGTGCTTTTGGGGGTGATATTTCTCTGCAGACCACCAAATTTTTCTCATGGACAATTGATGGTCCCCAGCCCACTGGTTGGTGACCACTTTCCTGGAAAACTTACAACAGATTTAATGTGGGATTTTGCTTTTACTCATTGTAAATTACTGGAAATCTCAGCTAAGGAGATTTCAGGAAGAAATTACTCTTGTTGTATTCAAGTCAACACCAATGCAGATCACAAATTCAGCAATGTGGCAGAAAGAGGTTTTTTTTTTTTTTAATCCTCAGAATGGACCTAACTTGTTAAATATGGTTCCTTAAGGGAAGAAAGTAGGAAGTGTTGAATATCACATCCTTCAACTATCCTGGCAATGATTTTTCTGGGTTTTCCTTTCACCATTAACTAAGGGATGCTAGAAGCTGTAGATTAGCCTCTGGAAGGTCATGGATTGTCCATTCCTGCTTTAAAACCACAATACTGAGATTAAATCTCAGTGCCATACGCTCACCATTTCTTGTAAAGTTTATACTGCAATTGTTTAAAATACATTGTCCATATATTTTTCTAATTCTAAAAAAGGGAGGGAGAGAAGAAGAAAGGAAGGAAGGAAAGAAGGAAGGAAGGAAGGAAGGAAGGAAGGAAGGAAGGAAGGAAGGAAGGAAGGAAGGNAAGAAAGGAAGGAAGGAAAGAAGGAAGGAAGGAAGGAAGGAAGGAAGGAAGGAAGGAAGGAAGGAAGGAAGGAAGGAGTGACAATTGCAATGTTCTAATATCGAAGAGGTTGCCACAAAAAAGGAGTAAATCCAGGGGTGGGATATGACAGGGTTAACTACCAGTTTGGGATTTACGAGCTTCCCTGCAGGCTGGGAGCTTTGCACCTGTAAATTGTCATCAGCACACTGCCGTGCAGAGAAGTAGCCTTTGAAACAGCCCTCTTTTCCTACTTTTTAAACTGCAGCTGTGCCTTGTTTGGCAGCTGAAGTTGAAAAATCAAGAAATAAAGATCAGGTAAGAGCCTGGGTGGGTGGGTAGGCAAAAACATCAGCAGACATGGAACTGGTTCTATGCTGCTCTTTAGAGCTACTGGTTCTACAGAGGTGGACAGAACTGGTAGAAACCCACCCTTGAGTCAATCCATTCTCCAAAGCACCTGAAAGCAGGACAAGAAGCAATGGATGGAAACTAATCAAGGAGAGAACCAACCTAGAACCAAGGAGAAATTTCCTGATAATTAGAACAATTAATCAGTGGAAAGACTTGGCTCCCAAAGTTGTACATACTCTAACACTGAAAGTGTTTAAAGAGTCTGAAATAGTATAAGAGTTCCTGCCTGAGCAGGGTGTTAGACTAGAAGATCTTCAAGGTCCTTTTATTCTGAAACAAGGAAGGAGGAAAAAGAAAGAAAGAAAGAAAGAAAGAAAGAAAGAAAGAAAGAAAGAAAGAAAGAAAGAAAGAAAGAAAGTGTGGGGGGAGGGAGCAAGGAGATCCCCTAAGTTGTTAAGCTCCTTTAACCGCATGAATTGCTTAGCCAGGCAAACTTATGCCAGCATTGCAAAACACACAAACCACAAAAGAAAGAAGTGTTGCTGGGGCACCAAGCAGGAAGTTGACCTAAAAAGAATGCCAATCTACTACTATCAGATATATCTGAGTCAATATCCAACCAGCTCTATGCAAGTCGAAAATACCCCAGTAATACCAGTAGAATAATAACTTCTCTGCTGCCCTCATTCTCAAATTACCCTTAACTCTAAATGTGACCTGCCTGTTGTAATATCTGCACTCCCATAATGTCACCAAAGCCATGCACCCAATCTTCAGAGGCTCTGTGAAGCTAATCCCTAATTTTGTTTGAGAATTGGTTGAGTTTAAAGGACTTCTGAACATGGTGGTTGTGGATTGGTAATAGCAGTACAGACCAGATTGAAAGAACATTGTGAACAAATCATCATCAAGCACCACATATTAGCAAACATGTAGAACACTAAAGGTCCTCAAAAGAGGAACCATTGCCTTCAAGTTGACTAGAGAATTCCAGCTTTCTTCAGATCAGGAGAAAGTTCCAACTTGTCTTTTCAAGAGGATCACAAATGCTCTTAGTGGGTCACTTCTGCTGACTTGAATTAAAGTTAAACATGGGTTCGCTATGGTGATGGAGCTAGAAGTTTCCTCATACAAGACAAAATGGGACTTCCTTAGGATCTGCCTTTCCCAATTTTCATGGAAAGTTCCTCTTCCAACAGAATCAGAAAGGTCTATTAAAATAAGCCACCTCTGTCCCCAAGTACCTGGAGGAATTCACCAAGAATTCCAACCTTCGAGAGTCTCAATTTCATCCCACGAGATTTAGCTCAACATTGGTGCTTGGGAGGAAGAACGGGCTGTTTCCGTGCAGACAAAGTAAGTTCTTAGTTCACCTTTGCCCTTGACCTTGATAACTCCACGAAGGGAGCAAGTGTAGCCCAATGTCTCCAAAGCTTTAGCTGTCTCTTCTGTGACCTAGGATAAGAAAGAAGGAGCATGTAAAGGTGGTTGATAGAGCTACACCTAATGACTGAGTCTTCATTGACATTAGCAATAAATTTTGGGGAGAAATGCCTGCAGTTGATATGACAAGAATTAGCACTTTCCAATAACTCTCTGACTCTCTGCCTAATTTAATTTTTTTTTAAATTTTGATTGAAGAAGTTACTTGAATGAGTAATGAAATGAATCAGTTTAATAAACTTTGGTCCAATTGCCATGATTTAACCTTTTTAGATATAGCTATACAGTGATTTTTGTCCTGTCAATTCACCAATTTTAACTTATTTATTACTGTTCCTTTCTGAATTAATAATATAACTTTTAATTAATGGGAGAAGATACTTTGGATTTTATTTGGCCCAAGAAGATGTTAAAAGTTTCAGCTGAAGTCCCAAAGATGCTTTTTTTTTTCCAAAAAGGAACTGTATTTTCTTCTTTTGTTTTGTTTTTCTTTGGAAACATTTCAGTTCTTCCATGAGAAGCAAAATGTTTTCAAGAACAAACCTCAAGAAAGTCCAGTTACCCTTTTTTTTTGGGGGGGGGGAAGCATATTTAGGACAATCATGACCTGAATGGTTGAGAGTCTCCATAGATTTTCAGGTGAAATGCCTCTACAGAAAGGGGGCTCAGCAAACTATCTAGAAAGCTGTTCTCTTAGTCAAGTTGGTTTCAACCAGATTAAGCAAATAAAACTAATGTAGAAATTAAATTGATCTGTTATGGTGGGGTGGAATGGCATAAATAAATATTAATCTCAGCACCATATGTTGAACAGTTGCTTCCTCTTCCTGAACTCCTAGAACCCTTCTCATCCTACACCACTGAATTTCAGCAGCGTAGTTGTTAAAGATAGAATGAAAATGGAAAATCATCTCCTGTCCTGAGTTTAATATATCTCTGGAGATTTTGCTCCTCTTGATTATGTCTGTACTCTGATTTCAAAGACAACCAAAGAGGGAGGGAGAGATTATGTATATTATTGTTGGTTTAAATTAAAGTTGAATGAAAAAAGTAAAGGGGAAGCACTGAATTTGCAGGTGCTAGATACACTAGTACAATTACTAATAATAATTCTAATGCATTTCAGACAAGGTCCTTCTTTTAACTTTCCTGTGGAAGACAGGAAACAAAGCATACATTGATTCTGCAGAAGATGTATCTGTTATTTGGGGGTGGTACTTTCCCAACAATGTTTTTCTTATCTGAATCAAAAAGTGAACCATTTTGTGGTATTATATTTGCATATACTCTACCACTTGGAAGCAAGTGCATGATAAATAACCGTTAGTCCATCCGCATGTGCCCCCTGACTTTAGGGAGACTAGGTCGGGGCCTCCAAACTTGGCAACTTTAAGAATTGTGGACTTCCATCTCCCAGAATTTCTCAGCCAGCAGTTGCCATGTTTGGAGAGTTCTGGTCTAGGTTAATCTGCAGAATGTCAAAGGATGGCAATGAATTGGTGCAGTTCTGATTTGTTGAGCTACACTCAAAGCCAGGAAACAGACCATAGTTCCCCAGTCCTTGATATGTAATTCCAGGTGGGTGGGTGATTCTTCATAAGCATGTCAGGCATAGATTGTTTTCTCCCCTACTCTAATGGGATGGTCAACCTTGATGCAATCAGCCACAATGTGAATATACACAACATTCCTGGAATCTATTGGCATTCAGCTCAAAAACCCTGACCCAAAAGTACGTCACCCAGAGGTGCTTTCTGTAAATGGGCCACCATATAAATTTGATTCATAAATAAGTAAAATGAAAGAGGCAAATGGCATACAAAAAAATAGCCATATAGCAAAAACATGACAGTAAATTGTTTACTTTAGGGCAGGTGTCAAACTCAAAGCCCGGGGGCCGGATCTGGCCTATGGGGTGCTTAGATCTGGCCCATGAGCCCACCCTGGAAAACAAGCAATATGAAGGAAGTGAAGTGAAGGACCGGCCTGCAGTGCCTCTGCCAGTGCAAAGGGAGCTCGGGAGGGTCATGTGCAGCCCTCCTCAGCTCTGTTTTTGCTGGCAGAGGGCTGCAGGAGGCCATCACAGTCAAAAATGGAGCCTGGGCATGTCTATGTCCCCAAGCTCCCTTTTGGCCAGTAGAGGACTGTAGGTGGCCATCACAGCTGAAAATGCCCCAGAAGGGCCATCATGGCTGAAAACAGAGCCTTGTGAGTGACATTGAATTGGCCATGTCCACCATGGCCATGCCCCCCAGCCCCCCAAGGTGCCATGCCCACCCTGGCCATGCACCCCCAGCCCCCCAAACACAACCCTGATGTGGCCCTCAATGAAATTGAATTTGACACCCCTGCTTTAGGGGAAAGCCTTATACCAGATAAATATATTTTTTGGGGGGGATGCACAAAAGTGCATATCTAGGATAATGTTCTATGGAAGCCAGTAGAAGTTGTATCCCAAAAATAAGATCTAATAGAACAGTAAATCAATAATTTAGTATTGAATTCTGAAGTATTTGATTCTCTTTGAATGTGGTGCTGATGTAAGCCTAGTTGGGTAATGAAACATCTGCAAGCAAGCAACCAAGCTTAGAGAGCATCAGGAAGTCCACCAAAATAAATGAATGATAAAAAGAAAATACTTCCATCACATTTTATTAAACAGAGCAATAGAGATAGTGGATTAGGAGAACAAGGATAAGAAGAACAAGATCATTTTCCTATCCCTATTTCTCTGACAAGGGGGACATTTTCAATAGCCTGGCAGCCTGTCTCCAGAAGAGTTCAGCCAGATATCTTTGGGGAAAAACATATGTATCTCCCGTCCTTTGATCCATGAATGGCAGGAACAAAGAAAAGGATGCTACCTTACCATATTGTTGTCATGAGGAAGAACCATGGTAGATATTCATTTCAATAACTTCCAACTCCAGTTGCATTTTCTATAGTTTTATTTCATCTAAATCTCTTGAATGATTGAAAGTTCTAGGACCCAAATTACAGAAAGGAGACCACATAGAAAGGTTTTATATCTACCTGTATTTTTCCCAGAACTCCTGTGCTCTCCATTCGACTGGCTACATTCACAGTGTTTCCCCAAATATCATATTGGGGTTTCTGTGCTCCAATGACCCCGGCCACAACTGGTCCATGATTTATACCTGCAAAAGTTTCCCGAGTTTAACAATGGCCATCAATTGAATCAAGCAAGGATATAAGTAGTGTTAGATCAAAAGTTCATACAAGCTCTTCATGATCAATTCTCTTCTCGCATTTTTGTTGCTAGCTCCTTCATTATTATATGTGCTAAAGTGAATGTACACCAGTAATCCAAACACTGATCCAAGAACCTGGCCTTGTGGTATTTTCCCTATAGCACCATGTAAAAATTTTAAAACATTATTTATTAAATTGCAATATAAGCACTTTAAAAAAAATCATGCTAAAAATTCAAAAGCCAATTGGTGTTTGAGCAAGCACTGTGAGGCTAGACTGAAGCCAATGTAGAAAGTTAGCACTCACTCCTTCCTTGAAGAATGAAATATTTTGAGGAATATTTTAAAAAGGCAGGATAAAATGTTTCCCTTAAAAGAAAAATAAAAAGTCTTATGGGAGACAGAAACTCAGAACCCCGGTTCCCTGCTCCCAGCAGATATTTTGTGCCCATTAAGACATACAAAACAAAAGACTTTCAGCTCTAGGGTGAAGGTATTAAGACATGACCCTTCAGGACATAATAGGATTAACCCACTAACACACAGAGCTCACTACATTGCACCATCTCCTAAGGACATTGCATCTGCCCCAGCAAACTTCAACCAAACTTACCTCAAACAAATTCCTAGAATTTGTACATGGCCCCATGGGAGTCCGACAACAACTAATAGAACACATGCTCTTGCATAGGAACAGAAAGGTCAAGTGCAAAGCCCAAGAGAAGGTATAAATACCTCCACTCTCAACTCCATGTGTTCAGATGCACCAGAACTACAAACATGTGGTTCTGTTCATCAATAAAGGGACCCTCTTTCCAATCAGCCTCCAGCCTTCATTTTGTCTTCAGTGCCTTCCTCCCAGCTTGGAATTGAACCAGACGGATATTTCTTCCAACACTACTACACCTAAAACTGGTGAAGGCATATAAACAGGATGGACAAAAGTCGGGAAAAGCTCCCTCAGGGGAAAGGATGTAAGTCATTAAGGAAACAAAAGGACAAAAGTTGAACCTAAGCATATGACAAGCCCCCTCCTCAAATGTCACCAACAAAGGAGTTGAGCCTGCATAGGAAGGCCCTTCCCAACAACAAAGCAAGAACTTTTGGGGGGATAAAAGGGATCCTGAAGCCTGTCTACTGTTTGAATTGTTTTTGGATCCCAGACTTAACCTAATTGTGGATGTTGGATAAGTGTGAATGAAAGAGAGTGTGTAAGAGGAAGTAAATATATTTTACAATCTGTAATAGTTTGTTGTTATTTTAAATCTCTTGGATCTCTGTTTTAAAGAACTGTTTGTGCCTCATTGCTCAGCTGAAAACAATTTGAGTGTGGCCATTTTCCAGGACTGTGTGTAGGTGAGTAAGTGACCATAAGCTGAACCTAAGAGCACACTTGTATAATTGTGCCAACATTTTTCATAGCTCACCTCCAGAAGAAAATAATTCGATTTGCACAACAGCTTCACCTTTTCTCCACAAATATAAGCCCTGTTTTCATTGTATCGTGAGTTCACAGCCAAAGTATGTTTATAGAAAGGAATTTTCTTAGTTCATGCTCAGTTTATTAAACACTCACCCACACGGAGTTTGAAAGTGTTGAATGAATGTTTGTTGATAATGTCCAACTTGGTTACCAAAGCCATGGCAAACTCCACCATGGTTCCCAGGTGGGTGTAGGTCCGCTCAGTGTCCTGCACAAATCATCCATGTAGATGGAGGTATCAATGCAAGCCAATGGATAGAAAATGTAAAACACAGAGACAAAGGTTCCTCTAATATCAAGAGGAAAGTGGCTTAGCACAAATTGATCAAGTAACAAATGTACTTAAGATGTGTTTTCCTCTCATTCTGCTACTGCAAAGTCAAAGTGAGCCCTTCAAGTTAGATGAGACTTGGAAAACAATGCTATGTAGATAGTCCTCAATGTACAACTACAAGTGGGGCCAAAATCCAATGCTGAGCAAGAAACCTGTCAAGTGAGTCACACCTGATTTAACAACCTTTTTCGCCACAGTTATTAAGCAAATCATTGGATGAATCACACAGTCATTAAGTGAATCCAGTCTCCCTCGTTGACTTTGCTTGTTAAAAGCCAGTTGGGAAAGTCACAAATGGTGGTCATATGATCCTAAGACCCTGCAACTATTGTAAATACATGTTAGTTGCCAAGCAACCCCATTTTGATCACAGGGACATGGAGGTGCTGTGATGGACATAAATGTGAAGACTACTCATAAATCACTTTTTTCAGTGTCATTGTAACTTTGAATGTTCATTAAACACTAACACTGATCACGAAGTGGTTGTAAGTCAAGGGCTACTTGTACTACTTTTCTTGTAGTGCTACAGTGACAAAAGTTGCAAATTTGAATTAGATTCTCCCCTTCCCGTTAACTTCATGTTCTTCCAGTGAACCTAAGGAGATCCCAGTCTGAGATGCTTACTGAAGCTACATACCTGCTCTGGACTCAGCCACCTCTTATCTAATCCTTACTTTTGTAGTGATTCTTTCTCCTGTTCCTCACAGTCATTCCCTTTGATCTCTACAGATTTCTTATCATACACATTCCATTCACATGCATATATACTTTCACACATATGTCCCAGGATCCCAAGAGCAAAATAATGGAACCATTCCAAAATTAAAAGATCCTGTATTTTCAAATAATTCATACAAAAAAAGATGTAACTAATAAACACCAAAATATGTCCTTGAAGATGCCAAGTGGAAACAAGGTGGAAACAGAACATGAAATCTCAGTTCCACTGACAGGTTCAAGATGAGTAGAGGAATCCTGAATGAAGATATCACCTGTTGGTTATCCTGACCAGCTGCCACATTTAAGCCAGTAGCTGCCATGTAAGTGCTGCCAATGGTTTTGATCTTCTCAACTCCACTGAACTTGGGTTTCAGAAGGAGCTATTAAAAGAAAGACAGAAAATAATTTATTCCAATAGTTCAAAAGCTAAGACACTTTTGCATATCAATCATTTATCTAGCTTAGCATTTTTCTCTGAAAGGTATTTAGTCAGATGCATTATGAGTCTGAATTGTGATGGTGATACAATCAGGCAGACGTCATCTCTGAGCATGGATGGTTCTTACAATTCTGAGACTGAAATTAGAAGTGCCTATAAGTAATGTTATTCAATTTATTGGAACAAAATCCTATCCCCTTCTAATACAAATGAGCTTAGTTTGGTAATGAAACATCTTCAAGTTTGGGGTTTTCACAAACTTCAGAGAGTACCGAGGATCCCACAAATTACAGTTCCAACAGTTGTAGAGATTATTCAGCTAGATCTCATCCATGGTGATATTGGCTTTTCTACAAAAAGCCACATGAAAGACAGTAATAATCTGTCATTTTCATTTTCAATTTCAATTTGAAGCAGTTCACTTGAAGAAGAATTACACTAAGCCAGTTTTATTAATGTACCATTGGGACCTCTTTAATTTTTTTTACAGTAGTATATTTCTGTTTCCTCAGCTTCTTTTCATTCTGAATTTAATTAAGCTTATTCTACTTATTTAATTATAATCAGAATATAGTATAATGTCATGGGGTGTTTCTACTTCCTAACCTAGTATTGTGATAATCCAGATCATAGATTCCTCAAATCCTATCACTATCTTACATCTTATTATTTTAATTGGGAATTAAAAGCCATGTTTTGAGATCTTTAGAACTTCCTTTGATCAAAACTGCTGGAACATAATTTCCACCATTTTATGATAGCAAATAGTTTGAAATTATAGTTTGAATCCAAGAAATATGATAAAAAACAAAATCTCTGTCCACATCCCAATAATTCCTCCCTTCAAATTCCAGCCTAGCCTACAAACCAACAAGCCTTTGACCCTGAGCCCTTCCCAAATGTTAACTGTGACTTTGATGACTCAAAAGGTAGTTGAATAATTGTAGTTTGAATAATTATTGGCTGTTGGCTGTGATTGGGTGATGTTTGGTCCCTTAGGTATGAATTATTTATTTATTCAAACATTCTATTTCCTAGAAATAAACTGAACTGTCATGAGATCTGCTGGTGTTGATTAGGTTATAGCACACATAAGCAGTGGTTTTCCCTTATGCACAATTAATTCTGATTATGATGATTTCTCTGTCTTACAAGAGGAAGAAGCCAGTGTAAGGAAGAGAGAATCTATTAAGCATAAGCTGTTCAAACAGTTTTTATATAAACTGGAGTAAAAATGTAATTGAGAGAAATTTCTGTTGGCAGATGAAACAGAATAAGCATATTCTTTTGCTTGTTCATAAATCTGTCTCACCTTCTCTCTGCAACCATCTGTATTTAAGTTATCATTCACATTTTAATGCATTTTGTATGGAATTTCTGCTAATATAAGATGCATTTTATATATGCTGTTTGCTTCATTTGGACTTTTTTTCTAACTTTTTATTGACATACTTATTGACAAATGTATTGACATACATTTATTGATATACTTGTGGGAATAATTGGAAAGAAGTATAAAAATTATGCAAGTGTATAACTGCATGTGTACATGAACACATATACACACAGAGAGACAAGAAAGAATGAGAAGATATAAATGCATGCAGCTACCTACAGGTACATATATTTCCCCATACCTCATCAAAGTCAGCAATGATTTCATTGAGCAGTCGGAGGCATTCAAGTCCTTCATGGTTGACATTGGATTCAGAATAAAATTCTTTGAAGTCCGGGATTGAAGCAAAGAGAACACAGACACAATCATAAGATTGATGATAGAGATCCTGCTGGCAGAGAAAGACTGAGTTATTCAAATTCAGAAATCCTTAAACTTCCACACCAAGGATATTCAAACTCTACCACCTACAGAATGATAGGAAAAGATTAAATTATTATTTCTTCAGGAGATGGATGGCAAATAAGTGATATATTAGATAGATAGATAGATAGATAGATAGATAGATAGATAGATAGATAGATAGATAGATAGATAGACAGACAGACAGACAGACAGGCAGACAGATATGGACAGATGGACTGACAGACAGATAGAAGATAGATAAATGTTCAAATTCTTGTCCCCTCCCTGGAAGATCAGAAAGGATAGCTTAACTATTGCAATACAGCTACAACAGATCCAATTCTTTGGATATGATTGTCCTACCCCCAAACCAAATAGAGAGCATGCCTCTGAATACATGCTGGGCTGTGATGTTTTGGATCATGAGTTTCATGCTTGTCGTGGCAGCCTAGAAACCCAAGAAGCCTCTTTTGTCAGCTCAGGTAAGGAAAATGCTGAACAGCAGAACAAGTTTTCTATTGTTTTATTTTATTTCATTACAAAATTTGTATGGCTTTCCATCTCATCGAACGTGACTCTGGGCAGCATGCAACAATCCCATAAAACAATTAAATATATAAAGCAATTGTTATAAACAGTTACAAAACAATAAGAACAATCACTATAAACAATTAAGAGGCAATTCCACCTCCTCCCCCCCCTTGCATCCTGTTTCCTCCCTCCCTGTCTTTTAACTATAATTTTATTTTGATTGTGATTTCCACTTTTAGCATTTTAGAAATATTAAAATTCTATTGTTTTAATGCTTTTAAGCCACCCAGTTGTTTTGATAGATGAGGAATAAATGTTATAAATAAATTACATAAAACCTAATAATTATTAATATCAGACCTGCCAGCACTTAAACCTCTACATAAAAATGACCCTGGTCTTCATATGTTGAGAAAGATATAGTTTTATTAGAAATCAAGTGCATTTCAGTAGTGTATAGCCAGAACTGAGAATGACATGAAAAAATCCCTACGTTCAGTTTTTCTCTCCTTTATATCTCATATCTCTGACTACCCACGGCAAATCAGGTTCAGGTAAGATGCTTTTGTTCAAGGGGTCCACACAGGGAATGAGAAGCAGGACGCGGGGAACTGGTAAGCAGCCTTTATTTAAAAATCAGTTCAGAAAAAGCATCTCAGCATTGGCTGGTGCCGGCTTTTATAGCCGGTGCTGTTCAAAGTTTCAACCACTGACAGGACTTTGTTTTTCCACTAGCGGCTGGGCCAATGAGTGGAGTCGATTAGCCAGCTCCACTCCTTGCTATATTTGGTCATATACAGCACCCCTTACCTCTTAGTTAGTGTTCCTCCAATCAGCGCCTGCCTACCGTATGTAATTGCATAAGTAGGTGGGGCTTCGATGGGTGCGATTGGACCTGCACACCTTACTTCCTGGAGTGGCAGCCCAAATGGATGGGTCTGCCGCTGCTCCAGTCCATGCCAGTGGAATTGTTTCGAAGCTTTTTATTGGCACGGCAGGGACCATCGAGCCTGAGGCCTCAGAAGGACCCTGCGGCACTTCCTCTTTGCAAGATAAGTGTCTCTGTTGTTTTCAGGGGTTTGTGCCTATGGGGTTGGTGTTTGTGGCCTGGGTTGTTCAGTTGTTGCGTGTTGGGTAATTGGCTGGTTGTCTGTGCTCAGGACCCAGCCTCGTAGCTGATCGATGTTTCATTCCTATAGCTTCCCTTCCTCCATCTCTACTTTGTAGGACCGTGGCCATATGTTTTCGACAACTCTCACTGGTGTGGTAGGTGTTTCCCATTTTCTGAGTCTCACAGCCGGGGGTGCTGGCCTAGATTCTTGGCAATGTGTGCAAGTGGCAACCCAGGTTTCTATCTCCTTGTCCATCCCCCATCACCATATGTAGCTTCTGTCTAGGGTTTTCATACAGACTATTCCGGGGTGGTCCTCATGAAGCATTTCTAATATTTTATTTCTTAATGGATGAAATACTGTAGTAGACAACCCTTCGGTACTGACAGCTTGGCTTGCCTATTTTCGCATGGTTTGTATTCCTCCCCTTGTGTTGCCTCCAGCCATCCCCTCCACATCCAGTTTGAAATCCATGCCATGGTTTTGTCGTGAGCGGTGAGTCTTGCAATCTCTGTGGACGTCATCTTCCTAGGCTGTATGTTCTCTATTAGTAGCACTGCTGTGGATTGTGCTGGATCTTTGGTGGTATCTGGAAAGGGGCAACAGCTGAGGGCATCAGTGTGATCAATGTCCTTCCCTGGCCAGTGGGTTAGTGTGTAGCTGTATGTTGCCAAGAATACTGTCCATCTCAACATCCTGGGGGACAGGATATTCGGTGTGGGTTTGTCAACAGCAAGAATGCCAAGTAAAGGCTTATGATCGGTGATGAGGTCAAACTGACTGCCATACAGATACTCATGGAAACACTTTACCCCTGTGACCGTGGCAAGTGCTTCCTTGTCGATCTGGCTGTAATTTCTTTGCATTTTAGATAGTGTCTTTGAGAAATAAGTGATAGGGGCTTCAGTTCTATTGGGTAGTTTGTGGCTGAGGACAGCTCCGATGTCGTAGGGGGAGGCATCACAGGTTAATGTTAATGGTAGCATCTCGCTGTATTGGATGAGAACACTGTCTGATGTTAAGATGCTTTTTATTTTTTTAAATGCTTTGGCCTCGCATTGTCCCCAAGTCCAGCTTGCCATTTTATCAAGCAGCCTGTGGAGCAGTTCCGCGATGGTCATTTGCTGCAGTAGAAACACATTGTAAAAGTTCAGCAACTCTAGGAATGCTTGCAGCTCTGCTTTGTTTTGTGGCATGGGGGCTTCCTGTATGGCTTTAAGCTTCCCGTTTGTGGGCCTGATGCCTGCGGCATCAATTAGAAACCCCAAGAATTTTACCTGCCTCCTGGAATCTTTCAGGACTGCCCTTAGATGTTCCAACAATTGCTCCCTGCTGGTAGCTGAGACAATTACATCATCAAAGTAGGGTATTACTCTGGAGATGTTGTGCAGCAAACACTCCATGATACTCTGGAATAGGCCTGAGGCTATGCTTATGCCGAATTGGAGTCTCTTGCATTTGAATGCCCCCCTGTGCATGACAATGGTTTGCATCTCAGCAGTAGCCTCATTGACAGGTAGTTGCTAATAGGCCTAGGCCAGGTCCAATTTAGCAAATATAGTCTCCCGGCCCAGGGAGTGTAGGAGGTGCTGGTCTACAGGCACTGGGTAAGCCCATGTCACACTGCACCAACGGATGGAAAGAGGATGTAAAATGGAGAAAAACACTTGCCATCCGTTGGTTAACGCGATCATCTATTCGTGTACTTACTGCCTCCATTTTTCATCCTCTCTATCCGTCCAGCATCCGTCGATGAGGTTGCATCCGCTCAAAAAGTTTTGAGCTGCTCAAAAGTTTTGAGCGGAAATGTATCCAATGCGTCCATTCTGCATCCCGCACGCATACGGGGAACATCTTGTTCTACTCCGTCGTCATCCGTTACACATCCGCTACATCCGCTAGGCATCCCGCTGCGCATCCGCGCAACTCAAATCCACTCCAGGGGAAAACGGACATAGGGAGGAAGTGAAACGGATGTGGAACGGACGCGCAGCATTAGTAGCATGGACGGAGAAAGGATGAAAGTGGATGCAGCTCACAAAGAAAGCATTTTAAACGGGAAAAACGTTCATCGAAGAATACCTGGAGGAACTCCGGCAGTGCCCCTCCACTGAAGAAGGCTGGAAGAAAGTTGCAGAGCAGTGGTATCAGAAGTGGAACTTCCCCCACACCATTGGAGCCATAGATGGGAAGCACGTGGCCTGCAAAGCTCCAGCCAAGTCGGGGTCCACTTATTTCAACTACAAGGGCTTATTCAGCATCATCCTCTTCGCCATGGTCGATGCTGACTACAAGTTCATGTACATCGATGCTTCAGGCAACAGGTCAGCTTCAGATGCCCAGGTATACAAAGCCAGTGACCTCAAGGAGGGGCTGGAACGCAACCTCATCGTGGGCTTCCCAGATACAGGCCCACTGCCCAATGACACGCAAGATGTCCCCGACTTCATCATGGGGGATGACGCCTTCTCCCTCAGAACCTACCTCATGAAGCCCACACTTCCAGACTCCTCACCCATGAAGAGAGGACTTCAACTACAGGCTGTCCAGGGGAAAGACGTGTGTGTGGAGAACGCCTTTGGCATCCTGGCCAACAGGTTCCAGGTACTTCTCATCACCATGCAGCATCACCCAGAGACCGTGAGGAGGATCATGGAAGCTTGTTGCATTCTGCACAATCTCATGCGCACCGCTACCCAGTGTTGCAGAAACAGGCTCGTGGACCTCCAACAAGGCAATGGGGACAGGAGGCCTGGGGAATGGAGGCAAGAGCGAACCTGATAGACACTAAGGATGTGCAAGGCCCCAACAGAACTTCACGTGAAGGGAAGAAGCAGCACCAACCTCCTGAGACACTGTGCAATTCCCAGCTAGAGCAATGGAGTGGCAAGACAGGATGATAGATGTTAATGGATGCTTCCTTCAGCCTGTCTCATCACACTGATGAGATTGGGGCCATGTATGTTGGATGGGCCTACAATGAACAGGGCATTTAATAAAGGGTTGTGTTTATGTTGACATGTGTGGATGATTGATTACATTATTATTGATAATAAAGGGCCATAGGTGTTGCACCTGGGAGGGTGGACCATACAGTCCCACTATGCTTTCACTGGAGATTTATCTATCCCACAGCTATTACCCATTCCAAAGGTATCCCTGCCCATCCCACAGGTATCCCTGCCCATCCCATAGCTATTACCCATCCCACAGGTATCCCTGCCATCCCACTGCTATCCTTTCCCACCCACAAGCATGCAAAGGCTTGAACCATTCTCAAAATTTCCACCAAGACTTTATTGACAAAAATCAATGAAGCAATATGTGAAGCAAAGATAATCTTTATTAATAACAAGCTGTAAAGAAAAATGACCCAAGTCAAGTGTCCAAAGCAAAAAAAAAGTCAACAGGTAGCACCCAGTCTCTGGCACTCTTCTCAGTCAGTCTGAGGCATGGGTGTCAAGCCCCAATATCAATGACAGATGTACTGAGGCCGGGCATGGTTGTGGGGTGGAGGAAGGAGCAGTGTAGTGGGTCTGTCTGGTCTGCAGCTGGGTGAGGACTGGCGTCAGTGGCATCGGTGGCATAAGTGGCATCTGTGGCATGGCTGGCATCCGGGTGGCGTGTGGTGGCATCGTGGCATCAGTGGCACCCGGTTGGTGTCTGATGTACCTGTGCCTGGACTGGGAGGGGATGCCTTTGCTGCTGGACCTCCTGGTAGCCGTAGCCTTGGTAGGTGAGGGCCTGTGGAAAGCCTTGGAAGGGCAGTGAATCACCTGGGGTGAGGAGCAGGCCTGGACTGGGTGGGAGCAGGTTCAGCTTGGTCTGGAGGGTTGTAGAAAGATCGGTGATCCTGTCCTTCACCACCTGGTACTGGGGTTCCGACATGTTCATGAGGGTTCTGGTTGACGTAGCTGAGGAAGGGCTTGTGGTTGGAGGTGGGGCATCAGTGTGTACCAGCCGACAGAAAAGATCTCCGCTGCTCCTGATGGTGTCCCTGATCTCCAGCAGGACAGTGTGGCTCTGGCCCTCCGGTCTGCCTCTTGCCTTTCGGTGGAGGTGTAGCTGGGGATGGATGCGGGTGTGGGCCCTGGTAGAGTGCCCTCTCCTTGCTCCCACTGCGTCAGGGGGTCCTCCACACAGTCCGCCACGGGGTAGTACAGCTGTCGGGGGGGGTCTCCATTGTGGCATGCTCCGCAGATACCTGCCTGGACACAGGAGCTGACTCTTGGCCAGAAGAGGACTGGTCCCAGCAGGATGCCTGTGAGAGAGGGTAGACAGAGGGCTGCTCCTCAGTGCAGATCTCACCCTTCAAGAAGCTGCACTTGTGCCATCATGTAGGTCTCCCGGTCCTCAGCTTGACCTGTGGCCTGGCCAGATTTCTTGAGGTGCAGCTTCCTGTACCAGTGTGCATGTGCTTCCACCAGCCGAGGAGCACTTTGAAGTGTAGCCCAGCTCTCTGCCTTCTCTCTCCAAGCAGCTGCTTCCTCTTGTTGTCTGATAGAGCTCTGTGTCCCTTCCGCCAAAGATATTCATTCTCCCTCAGCCACTCCAGCACCTCCTCCTCATGTATCTCTCTTCTATGGTGTATTGCCTCCTCTCCCGTTCACACGTCTACCTCTTCCTCCTTTGGCAGGGCCATATGGGGCTCCTCATCAGAAGGGCCTTTGAGGTTGTAGGGGCTGCTCCTCCACACCACCACCACCAGCAGGACAGCAGCAACAACAGTAGCAGCAAAAGCAGGACCGCAGAACCAGCAGCACCAGCAGGACAGGAGCACCAGGCAGGACCAGGAGCACCACAGGACCAGGAGCACAGCAGGACCAGGAGATAGCCAGCAGAAGCCCCAGCCGAATCCCCAGCACCAGGAGCAGTTGCTAGCAGAGTTAAGAACCAGCCGAAAGCAGCACCACCAGAAGCAGCATCAAGCAGAACGCACCACCTCCAGAACGCAGCATCAGCAGAAGCCCCAGCACCAGAAAGAGCGAGCCCGCGGCAGCAGAAGCCCCAGCAGAAGCAGAGTGAGGGCCCGGGGTGGGATGGTGCCCTGGTCCTTCTTGCCAGGCTGGCAGCAGATGGCAGAGGCTTCCATTTCTTCCCCATAGTTATTGGGTTGCTGGCTGGCTGCTGGCCTGGGCTGGCAAGCTTGTGTCTGGACAGCAGGTCTTTCCTCTGAATGGTGACCTGCTTGCAGCTGCTTCCCTTTATATCTGCGGGGCTGATGCAATGCATCCTCCCCGCATGCGCAGTGAACGCTAAGCATCCGTAGGCATCTACTAGGCTTCCGCTCTGATGATCCGCTGTCATCCGCTCAGCACATCCACTCTGCATCGCTCTCTCTGTTTCCGCGTCCGCTTTGCTGTGCTCCCCCAGAAGCCTTGCGGATGTGCCATCCGCTCCCATCTGCTTCCATCCGCTAGGCTTCCGTGGAGCATACGCTTTTCATCCGCCCTGCGTCCTCCCCCTGTCCATTCCTTTCCATGTTATCTGCTCTGGTTATGCAAATTCGGGGCACTTTTGAGAGCGGATAACAATGGATGGAACATTTTGCTCGTCTGCTGTATCCTTTTTACAAACGTTTTGTATCCGTCGGCCAGTGTGACAGGGCCTGTAGGCGCTTTGCTGGAGCAGTTTATTTAGGGTCGTTTTATAGTCAGCACAGATTCGTATCAATCTGTCTGGCTTAACCGGAATCACAATCAGGGTCTCCCATTTCGCATGGTCTACCGGTTCTAGAACCCCATGGGCTATTATTTTGTCCAGTTGTTCCTCGACTTTTGGTTGGAGGGCAAATGGGACTCACCACAGGTTGAGGTGGACCAGGCCGATATTGAGGTCTAAATTAAATGATATAGGGGTCCCTGTGTATTTGTCCAGTTTGTCATCGAAGATGTTGGTGAATTCTCGTTCCAATTCCACAATGTCTCTGGTCAGTTGGGAGGGAGGCCGTCTCTGTTGGGTGGATACCAGCGATGCTTATCTGAAGTGGCAGGAACCATTCTCTACTGAGCAGACTGGGTAGGCTTTGGTCTACTATTGTGAGCGGTAGATTTCTGCAGAATGGTGCCATACTCCATGCATGCAGTCTTTTTTCCCAGGACCGGTATGCGCCGGCCCTGGTATTCTCTCAAAATAATGGCTTGAGGTTCCAATTGGTCACACTGTTGCTTAGATAAGAGTTTTTTAAGGGTGTCCCACAATAACATGAATATGTTGAGTCCATTTCCATATGGAAAGGTTTGCCCTTGATTTCAACCATGGCCACTATTTTTTTTGCTTCAAAACCATCAGTGCATCTCACTTTGGCCTGCAGTAGCCCACGAATGTGAAATAGGCTTCCTCTTCCCTGGAGTTTTCCCTCTTTCTGAATCTCCCACCATGGTTCTTCCACCCTCCCCCTTGGTGGCCATGTTGTTTTGTGGGCAATGTGGCTCTCTGGCCCTGCTTTCTCATCAGTTGTGTTGCACAGCATACCTCTGTGATGTGGCCTCTATGCTTGCATCTCCAGCATAGGAAGAGTGCCCTTTTTTGCACATCGGAGGCTGCTTTAAGTCCATTGACCTCCAGATGTAGGTTGAACTGGCCCATGTAGGATGACCATTTCTCCTTAGTGGGATTGCATGGGATGGCCATTGGGCAGTGGGCCAGGACAGTCACGTGCTGTGCCATGTTGTCAGTCAGTTGCGGTTGTTCTTGGCAGTGCTTTGTCTGTTGGTGGCAGTTGAAATGGCACCAACACCATGAAATGTCCTTTGTTCTCTCTGCAGCTCAGGATCCCACCTTCGTCACCAGTGTTCAAGGGATCTGCGTGGGAAATGGGAGGCAGGATGCAGGGAACCAGTAAGCAGCCTTTATTTAAAAATAAGTTCAGAAAAATCTGCTCAGCCTCGACTGGCACTGGCTTTTATAGCCAGTGCTGTCCAAAGCTTCAGCCATTGACTAGACTTTGTTTTTCCCACCAGCGGCTGGGCCAGTGAGTGGAATCTATTAGCCGACTCCTCTCTTTGGCCATATTTGGTCATATACAACAGTTTTCAGAATGGCAACTTCAAACATAGGTTGGTATGCAACTCCGTTCTTCCCCCAGCCAGACAGCCTTGAAGCATCATCTTGGAAAGATGTAGCAGTATTTTTCCCCAAGCATTTTCCCTCACCAGAGTTCATGGCAGGTTGTTACCATGTTAGTGAAGCACCCAAGCAACCATAAAGTGGCAGCTGACAAATAAGAACATTAAAACCTATGAAAGCAGAACTAAAACAGGAAAAAAGACTAATAGAAAGGGGGTTGTTCAGGGATGGGATTCTACTGGTCAGGACTGGATCATTGTTCTGATGATCAGCTTGCTCCAAACTGGTTCCCTGCTGTGTACATGTGGGCCCACCTACCTGCCCCTGCTCTTTCCTGTGCTTTATCTCCTTTGTTTAGAGCACAGCTGATTCACGTGGCAGAGCGGTATGGGCCTTTTCAAATGGAGAGCGTGTGTGTTCGCATCCAAAGCATACCAAACTGGTTGTTATACTGGTGGAATCCCACCGCTGGGGTTGTTAACAATAAAGAATCTACCTCATGAGTTCACCTGTCCTCAGGTGTCTCCAAGCCTGCTAGCATAACCTTATTTTGTGAAACTTCTTCTCTGGTAACATTGAATTGCTAACCAGGGCAGACCTTTGCCAGACAAATTCTCAAATACAGCTCATCTGCCTTAAACCTACACTGTTAACACGATTGATCAGGTTCAAAGTTATTTCTATTGCAGAGTACTCCACTCCTCTACTCCCAATAGAATTCCCTGTGCCCCCAGGCTTGAAATTTTGGACTTGGACAATTTGGAACTGCATTACCTGTGGTCCGATCTAAGCATTGTCCACAAAATTGTCTGCTATAACATCTTGCCCACCAATGACTTCTTTAGCTTCAATAATACACGGCCAAACAACTGATACAAACATAAGGTAAACTGCTCCAAACTCAATTGCAGAAAATACGACTTCAGCAACAGAGTGGTCGAAGTCTGGAACACCCTATCTGACTCCATTGTTACAGCTTCAACCCCTCACAGCTTCAACCTCAAACTGTCTCCTATGGACCTCACCCCATTCCTTAAAAGTCCATAAAGGGGGTGTGCATAAGAGCATCAGTGTGCCTAGCATCTTGTCTTACTGTGCACATTTATCTGTATTTACTTCCTTTCTTCATGTTTATGTTCATACCTATACTTGTTGTACATGTTTGACAAATAACTAAATAATAAAATAAAATAATAAAATAAAATAAATAATTAACCAGTTCTTGAGGGACTTTTAAAGCTCAGGAGTGATAAAGCCAACCTCATACCTGGGGAAGAAGATTCTACAATGTGAATGCCACAGCAGAAAAAGGCCCACCAAATGTAGCTTCCTAGATGATGGAACCTATAACCTGCTTTGTTTCTGCAACCCAATTCAAGATCCAAACTTTAGCAGCCAACTTCAAGGTGGATTAAAAAGACCAAAAAAAAAAAAAAAAAATTCTNTCAAGGTGGATTAAAAAGACCAAAAAAAAAAAAAAAAAATTCTGATAGATGAGCAAAATATTCCTTCCTGCCATCTTCCTTCTTGCCCCTCCAACCTGTGTTGGCAAATGTTACTTGAACCTAGCCAAGTAACATTAGCATGATTTGGCTTCACCACTCTCTGTGGCATCATCAATGAAATATCAACCTTCAAGGCTCACCGTATTGCGCCGGTTCTGGCGAATGAACTGCTGAGCTACATCAGCTGGGAGAACGTTTTCCAGCAGGACTCGGTTGAGATTCTCCATGGTTTCAATCTCTTCGCGTTCTTTCTTGAACTTCTTTTTCCAGAGAAAATCTAAGCGGCAGTAATACTCATTCTGAGAAAAAGAAGATTCAGTTTTGCAGTGAAAACCTTATCTTTTGCAAAGCACTAGAGAATATTTTTAGCTCCAGGTTGAACTTTGAGTTTCCTTGATGCTCTCTGAGCTTGATGGTTTTCTGGCAGATTACCAAACTAGGTAGCATCATCAATACTAGAAGGGTGTGGGATTTGCTTTTATTGTTATATTAGTGGCTTGCCCTGTCAGGGTTGGTGGGAGTGTTCTTGGCAGTGCTTTGACTGAATAAATAATAAATATTAAGCAACAATTTGAAGGATGGAATATACAAAGTCATAAACTTAGAAGTTGTCAAAAAGTGCTCCTATCCCACACACTCCTGGAAAGTGGAGATTTAAACAATATATCCCCTCTCCCCAGGACCACAAATAATCTTAAGTAATTAAAACTACTGTAACTCTTAATAGAGACATATACATTCTTCCCAGTCTTTCAAACACATTCATATAATATTTATATAAGCTACTGATATAAAGTTCAGTATGTCTCTGAAGATGTGAAGTACCATATAGAAATACATTCATTTTTTGCCCTGGTTGTTGTCTTGATCATGCCATCTTTTTCCATATGAGAAAAATGTCCCGCTACATCAAGCAGATTTTTCCCCCAATTCTGTTCTACCTGAAGCTTCTTTCTGAAGCTTATTTTTTAAAATTTATTCATTTATTTAATGTATATCCTGCCTTTATTATTGTTATAAATGACTCAAGGACAGCAAACATATCTGATATATCTTTCTTGTCTTATTTTCCCCAAGATAATCCTGTGAGGTGAATTGGGCTGAGAGAAAGTGATTGGCCCAAGTCATCCAGTTGCCTTTTATGCCTAAAACAGGATTAGAACTTATAGATTTCTAGCCTGGTGCCTTAACCTTTTGAGACCACATCTCAGCAGATACATGCAGAGTGAGATAAGATTGCATCAATATGATATGCACTGTGAATGTGCTACTGGCAATGTGTGAAAAGCTAGCACTGTATAGAACACCTAGAAAATCTGTCAAATGCTTTTAGACTAAAGGCTAAAGCATACAAAGAATAGTTGCAGGAATTATGTATGTCTAGTTTAATGAAAAAAAGGACCAGGAATGATATGATAGCAGGGTTCCAATATCTAAGGGGCTGCCACAAAGAAGAGGGAGTCAAGCTATTCTCTAAAGCACATGAAGGCAGGATAAGAAATAATGGATGGAAACTAATCAGGGAGAGAAGCAACCGAGATAGAACTACAGAGAAATTTCCTGACAGAGAAGACAATTAACCAGTGGAATGTGTAGGTACCCCATCACTGAAGGGTTTCAAGAAGAGACCGAACTTTGATTTGTCTGAAATGGTCAAGCAAATGGTTCAGCCAGATGACCTCCAAAGTCTCCCCCCAACTTGCTATGCTATGCTATGCTATGCTGTGCTGTGCTGTGCTGTGCTATGATGTGCTACAATATGGTGAATTTGTGGTTTTTATTAAGCAGTAAAGTGATTACAAAGAAAAAGGTTTGGGTTATGTCTTTTTCCAATAATGAACCAAATTAGGTTCCAAGAAAAATCACTTTAAGAACATTGTATTTTGAAAAACCAGTTCTTACATAAGATTGTATTTGGAACATTTTTTTTCCTACCATGCTCTATTTTTCATCAAGTCAGTTACTGACTACTTGAAAACTCTCGCATTTGCAAATAAGAAGAACAAAGCCAGATTCCTGTAAAAACAGATAGCTGCTTTAACCACATTTGACCACAACTTTTTGAATGCTGGTGGAAAAACATTAGTAAAGATTTTCTAAGCTTCAAACCACAAAAGGGGAAAGGATGGCAGGATGCGAAGAGGTGACTTTGAAAGAGTGATGGGAAATTTGCCCTCCAATTTCACCAAAACCAACTTCCCCAAGGTGCATTTTGTGAGTGCAATACAGAGCCTGTCCTACTTCTTATCTGTAATAAAGGAGAACTTCCTGGTAAGACCAACGCAAGTATAGGTTTGTCACCCAACCTGAAGCTTATGTGACAATTCTATACTTTTGTTAGTCCTACCAGGAAGTTCTTCTCTTTTGCAGATGAGAAATGGGGCAGGTTCTGTATTGTCAGTCAGCCCTAAGCTTATGAGATATGGGGAGATATGAAAGACAACAATCAAAGAAGTCGTATTCACAAACTGAATTAAAGTGGGAACTGGAGGAAACTCACCTGTCTAGCCAGACCCAAAAGGGTGAAGAAGAAAACAAAGAATGAGAATGCTCCCATCACCTTCGGCTCCTTTAGTACCCCAGGTCTGAAAGAATGGAGTTACAGAGAACATCATTCCTGTTCTGTTCTTCTAGAATGACCTTCTGGAGCACAATATGACTCCACAATCTGGAGTTGCCATACCACTCATATGATCTTTGCCAAAGTAACAGGAAGTAATTTCTAAACAGGCTGGGCTTTATTCAGGCTAGTGCTATGCTAAATATTGCTCCCTATTCAGTTTTGTGAATTTGACAAAAGGAACCAAAGTCAAATGGAAGAAGTTGGTAAAAAAATGTCTTCTCTTTTCACTGCCCAGCAGTAGTTTTTTTTTTTTTTAAAGATTTAACGTGGTCCTGTCTGTGTTGTCTCTTTCCATGTCCTATTCCATTATTTTTTTTACAATTATCAATCAACCACGTACAATTATATAGTCATCTGACCCTCCTGTAGTCAACGGATCATAGAATTACATTCTTGGAAGGTACCATAAAAATCATCAGTGCAGGATTTTCAAGAGCAGGGCTGCCCAATCTTTTTAATTCTGTGGGCCAGTGGGTGGCAGCTGAAGCTTCAACAGTTTCAGCAGCAGTGGAAGGAATGTTTTTTGCACATGTAACCAAAATCCAATGCATACGCTAATGAAACTTCACACTCTTGCATGCTGTTTTGGCAGCCTGGTTCCCAATGGGCAGTGGGTCAGGGATTGGGACCCCTGAAGTAGAGCATTTCTGACTGATGACTATGTAGAACCTGCTTTGAAGACCTCTAGTGAAGAGACTTCTTGATATGTAGCCTAAACTTTCTTCCTTGCACTTCTAATTCACTGGTCGTAATCTGCTGTCCCATAATCTCATAAAGTATGTCTATTCACTCTTCTGTTTGATAGTCCTACAGAGAATTAAAGATGGCCGTCATATCTCCTGTCAGTCATCTCTCATATAATTAATGTGGCCAAACTTAGAAACAGTATTTTAAATTGAGTTAGATCTTTATCCCAAGCTTGAACAGTGGCTTACTGTGATTTGGACTCTATGCTCCTCTAAGGACACGCCTTTTTAGCAATTGCATCATATTGGTGGCTCATGTTTCATTCTTTTCACTGCAAAATTCTTTTTTACAGCCAAGTAATAGTATTGATTGTTGCATGGATAAAAAAAGATGGAGAAACTAAGAATCATTTCATTTCTGCAACATGCATGGTTCTCTTCTGAAGCACAAAAAAGCTCCCAGGCAACCATTAATCAAGGTGATATAAACTTCCCTCCCTATCATTGTTAGCAGAACTTGTATATTCCTGGTGAAAGACAAGGCAAAAATGTCTCTTGCTGTGATTTGTGATTCTAGTGAATGCCTTAATTTACACAGTCATTCTTCAGAAGAGATTGTACTTCTCCTTTTTCTATAACTGAGGACCAGGTGACCAAAACAGTTCTGCTTGGTGTTGGTTTCATTTATGTTTCATGTCATTTTTGTTGGTTTGCTCGCTTGTTTCATTTCATTTTTTTTTACATCAGCACAAAAATATATGTGTGTTTTGTAATTTTATGAACAAGATAAATCAGTGATATTTTACCTATAATCTTCAGTGTAATCTTTAATAACTTGAGGCTATAAATCAGGCTCATTAGTTTTCCAAGTGTGAGGAAAAAATATATTCGAGGAATACTATTTCCTTTTATTCTCATCTAAGAAAGAACAAAATAAGAAGGTCTGACATAATTTCAGACCCACAAGTTACAGCTAAAAGCCACCTGGTGTGATAAATATACTAATCATCTAAGTCATGGGTGTCAAACTTGATCGTGCTACATGTCGTATCATGATGTATTCTGAAATTTTTTGCCTCTGAGGAGCTGGGGTAGCTGTGGCCTGCACATAACACATCTGGACTGCAGGCCACCAGTTTGACAACCCTGACCTAAGTAGTTCCTGATTATCTGAATTTGTTCTTCAGTGAAATCAAGTTTAGGTGATTCATGTCTTCTAGGAATGGATGGCATCAAAGTAATTTTTCATCTAAACATAACCAAAATGTTTACTCTAAGGCAATTAAATTGTTGGATATGATGGTATGCTTCCTTGGGCTATCCATGGGCTGTCAGACTTCTGAATGTAACATAACATCATAATTATGTAGTATGATAGACTCGCAGGGCCGGCGCAACATGTTCATTGCATTGGTGCAATATAATATAATGTTATGTTCTGCGCACATATGTATAGAGGATTGTGTGTTTGTTAGTATGATTTACTGGATAAGGGATTTTCTTTTTTTCACTGTGAGATTGAGATGCATTTGTGTTGGGGGGTTGCACTAAGGAGTGCAACTTAGCCAATTTCATTGTACACATGTTGTGCATTGACAATAAAGGTTTGAATTGAACTGTGAAAGATTAACATCCACAAGAAACCATCAAAATCATATAATCTCAAGAGTGTTTGTCTGAGTTCTACAACAGCCATGCTATAAGAACACATGAAGACACCTCTTGGGTGAAACCAAAAGTCCTTCTAATCCAGAATCAGATTTCCAACAGTCCCCTAGCCTGATGTTTTGGGGACTTCTTGAAGCAGATCCTGAGTAAACAAACTTGGGTTGTTACCTTCCAGTAATGTATATTCATAGTACCCTTCTTGGATAATGACCTTCTGTGAAGGCTTCAAAGACAATGGCCTCAACGAATATCTGACCATTCATCTAATCTTCCTTTAAAAGCTACCTAACCAGATGGGCATAACTTTAAACATCTCCCAAATCATAACAGTGTCTGTTAACCAGCTTTTACATTGGCGGTGGTGATGGTGCTATCATTGGAAGGAAGTTGCTACAGCTCCTTGATCATTTCTATTGTTCTTTTCTGCATCACTTATGTCATGCTCCATTAAAATGGGAGCCATTCAACTCAGAAACCAGGAAGGAACACTAATCAAGAGGGATAACTGGTAGTCTTTCTGCTTTTATTCTGGAAGAACTCCATGAAGGCTAATTACCTGAGTGCAGTTTGGTTACGATAGAGCTGAGAGATATAGCAGTCAGAGAGCCAGGAATGGGTGTGAAGGAACAGCACATTGTAGACAACAAGGCAAAGTATCAGCATGGTCAACTTGAGCTCGAAGTTCATGTGGAGGAAGAGGGAACATGAGAGGAATCCTAGGACACAGCAGTAGATATAATACTAAGAGAGAAGAGAAAGAGGGAGAGGGAGGGAGAGAGAGGGGAGAGAGAGAGAAATGGGAGGAAGAAGAAGAGAAGCTATTGGTGAGATTGGTACATCCATTAATCAAAATAATATAAAAAGATAATTGATTAAAGAGATCAACCTTACCGGCACACTGAAGAGGGAGTTAAAGCGAGAGAATTCCTGTACAGTATTCATGCTTGATAAGGTAGAATTTTCAAGTTTCACAAAGCATGAGGTTTCTGGCATAAAGAACTACGAAGCAGAATTAGAGAGCACATTAGAAGGGAAGAGGGGATGGAAATCCTTCTGATCTGCACTAGATAGTAGAAGCTATTCCTTATGCCAGGGATTCAACAACCCCTTTATGTTTCTTGGGAATAGCATCAGTGTGATAAAACCAATATATCACAGTGGCCTCTATCAATGGCCAGAGAAGGAATATTGGTGGGTATTCATCTTGAATCCTTCCAGTATCTTTTACATTCAGATTACTGGAACAAAGTCCAGATAGAGAATCAATACTTTTACCCCATTGCAGATTGAATTGATTGCGCATCTAGCAACATTGGCTGAAACAGGGTTGGATGGAGTGATCCTTAGGTGGAAGACTAACAGGAGATCCCAGAGGTATATGTTAGATTGGGAAAAGGGTGGAGGTTTGTTCTCTAAGTTTGTGGATTGGTTTCAAAACATTTCATTTCCAGGCTAGATAACATCTTCAGAGAGTTTAGAGCAGGGATGTCAAACTCACACCCTCAAGGCAGCATCATGTGACGTATTGGGACTTTTTCAGGGGTGGTTTGCTGGGGGTTCTCAGGGGTTTGGGAGATCCTCTAGCTAAGATTCTGTGCAATTTGAGAACCCCCAAATCTTGCTACTGGCTAGCCTCACCCACCCTGCCCATCTCCTCTCAGGAGTCCCCAGGTGGCCCATTTTGAATGCAAACAAGTGCAGGATGCATGCGGAGGCTCAGGGAGGGTGAAAAACAGGAGGGTGAAAAACCAGAAGTTTGAGAAGGCCGAAAATGGGCCCATTTCTGACTTCCAGAGAGCCCCTACCATGATTCAGGAGGCCAACTAGGCCACACCCACCATGGCCATGCCCACCCAGCAACCAGTCAGAGAACCCTTTGTTAAAATTTTTGAAGCCCACCCCTGGACTTTTTTCCCCTTCATTAAATTGGGTGGTGACAGGACCAGCATGGGATGCATCTGGCTCGCAGGCCATGAGTTTGATACCCCTGGTTAGAGAATCCCCTAAAATCCACTGAAGATGTTACTTAGCCTGGTAATGAAATGTTTGGAAACCAACCCACAAGCTCGGAGAACGAACCTTCACCCTCATCCTATGCCCAAGCTACAAATATTAGCCACTATTGCAAAGCTAGTCCGGAAATTGACAAAGCATCCTGAAAGAAGGCAGTGGTAAACTACTGTGGTCCCAATGCCATAAATATAACATATAGAGCTCAAGCACAACTTGGAATAAACTTTGCTTTTGAAAAACATATGTGAATACAATTCATTCTTTCATCTATGAAGTCTCTTAGCACTGATTGGCAACTCCACATTAAAATTAAATGTGCTTTGGCTCTCCTGGGCTATAAGGAGTTCTTCTCAGGTATCTTGAACCTTTCTTTACTCTTCCTCCCGCTTCCCAATATTCTATTTCTCTCTCCTTCCCATTCACTAGCAACATACCAAGTTCAACACTGACATTGTGAGAACCACAAGAATGGTGATGATGCCCAATGACACACGTAGCCATGGTTGAGTGCAAACATTGGCCAAGATGGATGGAATCCAATACAAGATCTTGGGACCTTTCAGGAAACATTTCTGTGTATAGCAAAAAAAAAAAAAAAAAAAAA
>BHFT01002590.1:0-31945 GCA_004320025.1 Laticauda laticaudata | reverse complement strand
CAAAAAAAAAAAAAAAAAAAAACCCAATATAAGCACCCATAGAGGCAAAATGTTGGATTCCTTTCTGTTACTACACCATCAATTTCTGGACATTAAAAAGTCTATTTAAAAACAAGAATAATATTTCCCAGCAGGCAAAAGCCAGATTGGCTTATTCTATTTTAATAGTTGTTTGTGTATGGGAATTGTACAAAACAAAACAAAATAAAATGGAGCTTACGTTAAAAATAATGACCAAAACCCATCAACACATGAGGGATGCTCTCTGAGCTTGGTTGTTTTCTTGCAGATATTTCATTACCCAAACTAGGTAACAACCAGTGGTGGGATTCAAACATGTTTACTACCAGTTCTGTGGGCATGGCTTTGTGGGAATAGCTTGGTGGACATGACAGGGGAAAGATAGTGTAAAAACTCCATTCCCTCCCCACTCCACTAACCTGCTTTCCAGCTCTGTTCTCCTGCGCAGGGCAACAGAAAAAGACCCTAACTGATCAGCAGGGACTTGGAAGGCAGAAAATAAATGGGGATGGGGCCAGTCAGAGGTGGTATTTGCTGGTTCTCCAAACTATTCAAAATTTCTTCTACCAGTTCTCCAGAATTGGTCAGAACCTCCTGAATACCACCTCTAGTAGCATCCTTAGTGCTAGTCTAGACTAGCAGAAATGACTGCAAGGAAACAACCAAGCTTAGAGAGCACCAAGGACCCCTGAGCTACAAATATTCTCCTTTATTGGTACCCATCAATACAATAAAAATCAACAATACAGGGACAAAAATACAATAAATTAATATACAGAATTGTACTGCATATGTCTATTTTTTCCCTTGGGCCCAATTATGTGGGAGCATCTTATTCAGTTTGGCAAACTGTGCCCTTATAACAACTTTGTGGAGGCATTTAGACAATTAGGTATGATCTATGTGGGGATTTTGGAAGCTACTTCTCCCAAGTAGGAGATGAGTACCCAGAGTTCTGACATTCTGACTATTTTTTAATATGGATTGTAAGTTAGAGATTACTTCCCCCTTCACCCACATTTATCTTGTAGAAATATGCCTACACCTCAGCTCTGCTGAGTCCAAGGGACAAGGCATAGGAGAGTTTAAACACTGTTAGGAATCTACCAATTAATTGGGTTGGCAATATATAAACCAACAATGTATGTTTGTAGCTTTAAGCTTTAAAATCCCTGTGTTGATTTATACTATCAACGATTGGTTGATTATATTGCAAATTACCAGAAGAGGGAGCTAGAGATCATAGCTTACTCTCTCTGACATTTTCTCTCTCTGACATTTTGTCTCTCTGACATTCTGTTGCTATCTAAGGTTCTCTGTTGTATTTATTCTGTGCTTATGCTTTGATATTTTTGTTTATTATAAATGACAAAGGCAACCAGTAAGAAGACTTTTTAATTGGATATTCTTTGGACTGAAAAACGTATATGACCTGGACCATTTATTGGATTGTGCTATTTCTTAAAGTAAACTTTAACTCAATTTAGTGTATCTGTGTGTGGCTGGATAATTATTCATAACTATTCTCATAAACATTTCCATGTGCATATCCTTGTTACTCAAGGGTTATTTTGTATATATCATAACAAACACTTTTGATACTTCTTGCAAATGACCTTGCTCCCTGGAAGTCTGCCCTCCCTGGAAGGATTCTGCCAAAGCAGAATCAAGGCCATTATAGAAGAACCGGTACACCCTGGCAATTTTCTTTTTGACCTGCTGCCTTCTGGATGGCATTTTAGGTCAATAAAATCCCATACCACTACACTAACGAATAGTTTCTTTCCCTGGGCCATCTGAACTGCAAATAAACATGAAGTTACTACCATATTAAGATGTGAAAAGATGTGAAATCTCAATACCCCATTCAGAGAGCTTAAAGACATATTACAGTACAATCCATCTCTTGTGTATTATACTTGACTAAGCATTACAGTCAGTGTTGGATGTATATTTTGTGTATATTCGTAGATATTGTACTCTCAAATTGCAAATGGAGATGTGGGTACTCTATCTTTCTTATCTTCACTTTTAAGTGCTTTGGTTTTATTGTATTGCGAACAGTTACTGGGGTGCATCCACAGTTTCATTGTACTTGTACAATGACAATAAAGTTCTTCTAAGTCTAATTCCATTTCAAAACCTAACCCTAGAGACAGCTTCCAACCAGTCCTAAGAATATGGACATCTTTTAAATTTGTCTGCAGAAGCTATGGCCCAAAAGTTAGAATGGGCTACATAGCTACAATGGCCTTGCTCATTGCCTGATTACAGATCACTTCTTTTCTCCTCTGAAGCATCCCCTCCAGAGACTTACCGCCAGGTGACTAGCAAAGCAGGTGAGAAGGAGGAGAAGAAACAGGAAGAAAGAAATTCCATAGGAGATCCCCAGTGCTTTTGTTCTAGATGGAAAGAATAAATGAGGAATCCAGTTTGCTGGTATTTGTGTAATTCAATGTTTATTTTTGCTTTTATTGATCTTGAAGAACAACCACCCATTGAGATAATGACCTCCTGGCGTATTGTGCTGGTCAAAGTCTTTCCATAATAAATTTATTTGAGCATCCATGAGAGCTAGAAACCCATTCATTTTCAGTCTCCTATATTGGTTGCCACATAGATCTTCAAGTGAGAAGTGGCCTTTGATAATTTTCTCCCTGTATGACTTAGCACAAACCTAATATTCATTTCTGTACACATGTTCTGCTCAAAACATCTCCAAGCTGATGCCCTCCACAAAAGTGGAATTAAAAGTATTCCTGTGATCATGAGAGACTATAGGCTAAAACATACAATGAATTGTTGCAGGAACTGAGCATGGCTAGTCCAGTGAAGAGAAGAACCAGGGGAGACATGATAGTAGTGTTCCAGTATTTGAAGAGCTGCCACAGGGAGGAAGGGGTCAAGCTATTCTCCAAACCACCTGAAGGCTAGACAAGGAATAATGGATGGAAACTGATAAAGGAGAGATTCAATTTGGAATTAAGGAAGAAATTTCTGACCATGAGAGCAATCAACCAAAGGAACATCTTGCCTTCAGAAGTTATGGAAGCTTCATCACTGGAAGCTTTCAAGAAGAGACCAGACTGCCATCTGTCAGAAATGGTGTAGGGTCTTCTGCTTGGGCAGGGGGTTGAACTAGATCACCTACAAGATCCCTTCCAACTTGGTTAATCTGTATCTGTATCATGCTGACTGGAGGATTCTGGGAATTGCAATCCAGATAATATTATGGAATTTTAAGGCTTTAGCCTTACAGTTACACTCCTGAACACACATGTTGCTTAGCACCTATACATTTTAAGGAGAGCATGAGCCTCAGTGGCACAGTGGTTAGATTACAGTACTGCAGGCTACTTCTGCTGACAGCTGGCTGCCTCCAGTTTGGCAGATCAAATCTCACCAGGCTCAAGACTGACTCAGACTTCCATCCTTCTGAGGTGGATAAAATGAGGACCCAGGTTGTTGGGGACCATAGGCTGACTCTGTAAACTGCTTGGAGAGAGCTGTGAAGCACTATAAAGCAATATATAAAGTCTAAGTGCTATTGCTATTCATATTTCAACAGGTAGAATCACCCCTAATTTGGGCCAGTCCTGTCTGGATTAACTACCCATTCCCTATTGCTCAATTCCTCCTTACTTATAAACGACAAGGATCTGGATGAGAAAGCTGGAAACGAAGACAAGGAAGCTGCAGGCCGTATAGTAATTAAAAGATGGCAGTGGTGAGAGGCGGTACTGCAAAAAAAAAGAGAGAGAGAAAGAGAGAGAGAGAGAAATTGAGACAATTATTCAGGTAGTCCTCAACTTATGACCACAAGGGAGCCCAAAATGTATGCTGCTAAGTGAGAAATGTGTTAAGTACATTTTGCCCACATTTTATGATCTTTCTTGTCACAGTTATTAAGTAAATCACTCCAGTTCTTAAATGAGTGACACCATCATTAAATAAATCTGGTTTCCCCATCCACTTTGCTTGTCAGAAGGTCACAAAAAGAGATCATGTGACTCTGGGATGCTGCAACTATCATAAATATGAACCAGTTGTCAAGCATCAGAAAGATTACATTATAAATAATGTGATGCTGCAACTTTCGTAAGTATGCAAAATGGTCATAAGTCACATTTTTCAATGCCATTGTAACTTTGAATGGTCACTAAATGAACTCTTGTAAGATGAGGAGAGGTAATCAGCAAATAGAAACATTGGTTCTAGATCACTGCCTTTGCAGTAGAATCTGTCCTCTCTACCAGGTTATTCATTTTTAGCCATAGGCTTCTCAACATCAACAATTGAAATCATTGTTAATATTGATTTAATAACTTCTTTAGCTTGAATGGTATAAATGTAAACAAAGTGTTATAATAATCTCCTGGCCAAAAACAGCACTGTATCAAAATAATATAATGTATTCTTTTTTTATAATAATATAACAAAATGTTTTTTTAAAGAAAGAAATAATTACATTCCAGTCTTTTATAGTGTACCTCCTTCTCCAAAGATTTCTGCTTGAAGTACAATGTGATGCAGTTGAAATCTTCAGATTTCTTCCATTGTCTACACAAAAGAGAATAAGCACACCTAGAGTGAGATTTCCATCAATTGCCATGATAATATTCATTTCCACCAAATGGCATGATAACATTCATTCATTCATTCAAATTCAACACAACCGAATGACTCTGGGCAGCTTATAAGTTTAAAATTTTAAAACAATTACAGGTAGTCCTTGAATCCTTGAGTTCATTTAGTGACTGCAGTTACAATGACACTGAAAAAAGTGCCTTATGACCATTTTTCACACTTACAATGGTTGCGGCATCCCTACAATCACATGATCAAAATTCAAACACTTGGCAAGTGGTTCATATTGATGACATTTGCAGTATCCTGGGGTCATGTGATCCCTTTGTGAGGCCGCCTGACAAGCAAAGTCAATGGGGAAGCTATATCCACTTAACAATTATTACTTATTATTATTACTTATTACTTATTAATTTAACAACTTATTACTTATTACTTATAAGTAATTACTTATTACCTTATTACTAATTTAACAACTGTAGTGATTCACTTAACAACTATGGCATGAAAGGTTATAAAATGGGCAAAATTCACTTAATAAGCCATGGAAATTTTGAGCTTAATTGTGGTCGTAATTAAGGACTACCTGTGAAATAACTTAAAATACAGTAAAACAATAAAAACATCCACAAAATAAATAATATTTATTTATTCGATATCTATAGCCACCCAGCCATATTGGTTGTATCTTTGATCCACCATGGCCAATTTACTGCACCCAAGTCATTGTTGGCCAACTCACCACAACCAACTTGCTTTGGTCAATTCCCTAAATTAACAACCATGGCCAACATGCCACAGGACAATTCAACAAATATAAAAGTTAAATTACTGTCAGTAGAGCCATGTTCAATGTTAATTAAATAAATAAAGTGAATCCAGAAATACAAGAGTTACAATAATTTAGATGAAAATGTGGTCACCAATAATAAAACATAAATGAATGGAACAATTAATACAGCATTGAATTGTTCAGCAGTAAGTTGTCCTGCAGCAAACTGGCCATAGCAAATTATTTTGGGTATGTTGGCTGTGGCAAATTTTCCCATGGTGAGCTGGCTGCAATGAGTTGGCTACAGCACATTGTCCTAGATCCTCTTGTTCTATTAAATCTCCTTCAGTCTAATTAAAGAGCCATGGTGGTACTGTGATTAGAATGCAGTACTACAGGGTATTTCTGCTGAGTGCCAGCTGCCTGAAATTTGGCAGATCAAATCTCACCAGGCTCAAGGTTGACCCAGCCTTCCATCCTTCTGAGGTGGGTAAAATGAGAACCCAGATTGTTGGGGGAAATAGGCTGACTCTGTAAACTGCTTAGAGAGGATTTTAAAGCACTATGAAGTGGTACATAAGTCTAAGTGCTATTATTATTGCTAAGGAATAATTGCTGTCTCCCTTCCTTCAAAGAAGAAAATTTCTGTGGAATTTTCACAGGTATTATTGCATTTTTTTAATGCCAAGATAACTAAAGGATATAAATTTGCAAAGTTCCCCTTTGATTACATACTTCTTATTCTGGAAGGCTATGATCTCCTGGGCTTCTCCTACTTGTATTCACTTATTAATTTCCAGTAGTGGAACATTTATCATTGCAGAAAAGAAGTCCTACCCTTGAGGTTAGGAAATCTCCCCTCCCCTGAAAAAAGATCAGAGAAACGGGCCATCCAATTTTTCTGCCTACAAATGGAGTGGAGGATTTTGAGAAAATGTTTCTGCTGAGCATTGTTCCACTTGCTTTCAATAATATGACACTTCTTGATGTCCCAACTCATTCAGATTTCCAAGGTATTGAAGCCAAAGTATAACAAGACAAATGTCACACCCACAGATCAACTGTCACTTTCTTGACCTTTGCCCTTCATAGTATTTGTCCCTCCCTGTTTCTTCATCCCTATTTATGAAATACAATCCTTGATTGTTTTAAAACTGGGCCTTGCCAGGAAAGCAAACAAGCTTGATGTTTTGAAAATTCATTGTCTGAAATTTAGCACAATGATTGCTAGAACTTAGATTTCCTCTCCAAAATGTTTTGAAGTTAATGTGCAGAGGGGAAATATCAGCAATTGCAATGATAAGGGAATGAGGAAATATGCACTGCAACATCAGGATACAAACTCCACCTCTTACAAACTATCACACAACATTGAAAGAGTGGAGCTTGTGTCATGGAACACAATGTATTTCAGTACTACTTGTTCTGGAGATGACACCTCTGTTGGGAAGTTGAGATATTTTTCAACTCAAAGGACCTCTAAGGAGGATCTTTCCTCTGATCTCATTTCTACCCAACCAACCCAACTTCTTGATTTCTTTTCATTGACCCCAAAACGCACTTCTGGGAATTCAGCTGTTCAATCAGTTGGAAGAACTTCTCATCCACACCTTCCAAGTCTTCATCTGGACTCCTGGGGGCACGGCACCTGAAATCCAATATGGAAAAGGAGGAGGAGGAGGAGGAAGAGGAGGAAAAGGAGGAGAAGGAGGAGAAGGAGGAGGAGGAGGAGAAGGAGGAAGAGGAGAAAGAAGAAGAAACTAGGCTACTCAAGATAATTTAATTCAAACAAGGTGCAAGAGATAAATTTCTTCAAGCTGAGTTTCTGAATATGATTAATCCTTCTGAATATGATATGTATACCTGTATTGTATTTGACAAGACAGAACTGAGTTGTCTCATATACATATATGTGCACACACACACATACACACACACACATACACAGACACAAACACATTGTATACACATCTCATTGTCTCTCTAGATTAAAATTCTGCCATCTCCTGGTAGTTACTGTTTAAGCACTAATCCAACCCTGCTGCTCTTCAAGATCAGCCAACTCGAATTACCAATGTGTGTTGATACATCAAATATTTGAGAACAATGCTATGAGTTATAAACCAAATTTCTAGCCTGTATCAATAAAAAAAATCTACTTGACTTTTGCAGTTTCCACATTTAGACTGTTTCAACGTCCCTGATGTTAGACTTATGTATGTGAGATGAATGGCAATATAAACTGAATAAATGAATGGCTATATAAACATAAATGGAAATGAGAAGAAGTCTTAGAAGATTCTTCATGTTTTATGAAACATACTTAGAATGATCTAACAAGTACACAAGGATTGCAGATAGAAGATCTCAGCTTGCACCCTAACACAAATTTAGCACAGTTAGCTTGTCCATAAAGATGTTGCCCACTAAACTTTCTAAATATATAATCTCGATTCTGTCTTTAGGGTTTCTTAGGATGGTGGATATTTTTCTGTTTGTGCAGAATGCTGTCTTAATGTTTTGGAGGATCTTGCTGATTTTTGTCTGTAGTGCCTTTTATAATAGGGGAGAGGGCTTTTCCTTCCTTGTCTTACCAAGATTTTGTAAAGGGTTTGTTTTGGATAGGTGGGTAATGCTTCTTTCTTTGGAATCCATTAGCTTTAGTAGCATTAGTGTAAGTATGCAGTTGGTTTTTAGGTTTGTTGTTCGCAACTAAGCATTCACCTTGTTCTGGATGATGAGTCGTCTCGCTATGAGAACTGATGTCTGTGGCTAGGTTGGTGATAGGTGTGAGATGTGGCGTATAGATAGGCAGTTTGTAATGTTTTCTTTTCTATAGTATGGGTGTTCCTAGGGTAGCCATATATGGATTTTTTTGTATACTATTCTATAGACATTCTGGAAGGTAAAGTTTGATTGTTAGCTTCTGTTCAATGTGAAATTGTATTGGATAGTATAGCTGTTAGGTGTGTGAGGAAGTTGTTGCAGTTTTTCTTTCCCCGCCGTGGCCAGATGATGAAGGTGTCTCATCCGCTTGAGTACCGTATCTGAGCGTAGCGTTTGGGCTGTGTGCTGTCATTATTTTTCTAGAGAGTTTGTGTTTCAAAAGTGGTTCCATGTAGATGGTTTGTTGATTGACAGGTGAGAGGGGTGATGCCGCATGGGTGCTCCTTCTAGTTTGTTATGAGACCACAGAATGGCAAAATGATAGATACCCCATACGGTCCTGTCTCCCCGGTCTTCAAAATACATCGAAGGACAGGCATACGCCTGCAGCGCATAGATATCAGAGCTCCGAAAGGAAGCACCTGGTCCCTTTTGTTTATAGTTATTTATTATGCTGTTATCATTATTTAGGTTTGTAGTGGCTCGAATTCATTTTTTGAAAATACTTTTTGGTGGTTTCGTTGTTGCATAAGATGTGCAGTAACCTGGTGTCTTATTCTGTCAGCTTCATCTGTCATTTATAATTTGGTTAGGCTGGATTCTACTGCAAATAGATGGATTCGTTGGGATTTTTTTGGTGCTATGGGCAATAATTGAATCGCTTTGGTTAGGACATCTTGTTTTCTGTTTTGGTGAGTTCTCTGTTTGGAAACGTTTATATACTAATTGTTTTCAGAGTGTTGTGGTGAGTTGTTGGGGGTTTTCTTGTCATGTTCTAATTTCTTTAGTTTTCTTTAAGATGTTTTTCATTTTGTGAAGTGGTGTCAGTTTAGCTCTCCAAGTTGTATAGTTGTTTTTATGCTTATCCCAAAGTAGAGGGTGGTTTTGCTGCTTCAATCCAGGTGTAAGTGCTTAGCAAATCTTTTGTTTAACGATCCCAGTGTGGAAATCTTTTACTGTGAAGTTCAATTCCTGATAAAGCCATTCTCTGTTCTTTTCAGGATAACGGTTTGGTAGCTGCCTGTGTTGTGATGAAATGTTAATTTGAAGCAGGTTTGGTGTTGCATTGTTGTCCTCTGCAGCTGCATAGGAATTTCAGGTCACATAATATGTCCTGCTCCTTAACTTTCCAGCTTCTCATAGCTTTTGATCTGGCTGTTTATTTTCCTCCCGCCTGTGAGGTCAGGTATTGTTGTTTTTTAAGCTTTTGCGGTAACTTACATGTGTGCTGTTCAGCTTTCTTCGGTATTATCCAATGTCATTGTAGTGGCTTTTAAAGTTGTAGCAACGTTTCAGCAGAATCGTCATCTGCATCATCAGGCTTCTGTATGGATGTGGGTCCGGGTCTCACAGCCGTGTGGTTTTAAATTTGAGGCTAGCTATCCTGATGGTTGGGAGTCCTTGGTTTCGTTTATTGGACTTGGGAGTTTGTTTGATTTTGTGTTTCGGTTTTCTTCTGTCTTTTGTGGCTTTGATTGGCTGGCAACATCTTGTTCCTGTGTTGGAGGCTCAGTGCCAGCTTGGCTTCGGTGAAAGGACGGCTGTTTTCTAATTAGGAAGCTAGGTTTCAACCATATATTTTAATTTATATATATAAAACTCAATATATATATATATATATATATATATATGAGTTTTCTGCGCTGTTAAGTTAGGTAAAATGGAGCATCTTATCAACTTCCAAACCTTGCAAGATAACATGTTATCAATTCCAGAAATCCTTTATAACTCCTACACATTCTCCATTGTGTCACTATTAGATTAACATCTCTTAGCTTGCTAACTTATATCTCTAGATTCTACAGATTACTAGAAATATCTCTAGACTCTACAGATTGCTAGAACCAGGATCCACAACAAAAATGAAAAGAGTATGATTTCATACGATTTCTTCCATTTCTTTTTCTTTTTTTAAAAGAAAACTACTTGGTTACATCCATTTTTTTTATTTCACTCTACAAAACGATCTTCTCAAAAATGATGTCTTCCAGATGTATTGCATTAACTGGAGATGTTTATTTGTGATTATATAATTTATTTGGAAGGCATTAGACTGGAGAAGTCTGGTTTAAAACCAATACTTCTTCTTACCGTTCCACGGTCAAAGATCCCAAAGAGATATCCTGCAAGAAGACAGAAAACTCCAATGCATTATAGACGTTCTTCACTTATGATAATGTGAGAATAGTGCTAACGATTTAGTAATAGAGGTCAGATTAATAATCTGGAAAATATCGCTTCATTTCAAGAAATGTTGAATATTGTAAACTTTAGCTATAATTATTTTGTTTTTGAAAGTAATTTAGGTATTAGAACAAATTGTTTGGACCTTTTCTAATACAACAACATTTTTGGCTTAAAGTCAACAGTAATTTAGTATACATTTTAATTTGTAGTAATGGATTGTATATCTTTCTTGTTTGCCAATATCTGAATTAAGACTTTTTTTTGACAAATGGGTAAGGAAAAAGACTTTTGAGTAATATGGTCGTGAATTCATTGATTGACTGGAGTTATTTGTCTTATAGTAACAATTTTCAATCATCTTTCTTTCCTTTCTCCTTACCCATTTTTATAAAATTTCTAAAATTCTCAACTTAGCCTCAATATTTTGGATTTTGCTCATAATTATTATTTGCAATTGACATTGCAAATATCAATATATCAATATATATCTGTATCTATCTATCTGTCTGTCTGTCTGTCTGTCTGTTTTCTTAAGTTTTTGCGGGTATTTATATGTATCGTATTCAGCTTTGTTCGGGTATTTTCCCACGTCATTATAGTTGTGCTTTTAAAGTTGTAGCAACATTTTGGCAGAATCTCATCTGCCATCACCAGGCTTCTGTATAGTGTTCATCTGTTAGTCAGACTTTCACAGCCGTTTCTGTTTTAAATTTAAATCGGCTTTAAATTTTAAATTTTTAAATCTCAAACATAAGAATCTCCGTACTACAAGCCAGGCAAACACCTGGGCACAAACAGACTCCCCCTGATACCTCCAGCTCAAACACACCCCAACCAGGCACCCAGATGAAACCTGGCTTCCTAATAAATGATAGGCATCATTTACTCGGAGCCAAGCCGTACTAAAAGCCTCCAATACAGGAACACAATGTTGCCAGCCAGTCAAGACAAAAAAAGCTACAAAACAGACAAATGATATTAGAAAGACCAATCAATCAGAACACAGCAAATTCCAAGACCAATAAACACAGACCAAGACTCCCAACTAATCAGGATGAAGAAAAAAACCATTCTGGCACAGCAGTTGTCTAACTCCAAATTTAAAATTGAAACAGCTGTGAAAGTCTGACTCACAGACAAACACAATACAGAAGCCTGATGATATATATACACATACATGTTATCTATTAAGTTGTGTTTAATTCTTGGTGATTCTATAGGCTAGATCCACATCTTTTGATCTTGCACTGTTTCTTTAAGTTTTTCTATGTTCTGGCTGCTCTCAACTTTGATGATGTTCTGCCATCATGTTCTCTGACAGCCTGGTTTCCTTTTAGCAATAGCACTTAGACTTATATACCACTCCATGGTGCTTTATAGCCCACTCTAGACAATTTACAGAGTCAGCCTATTGCCTCCAAGAATTTGGGTCCTCATTTTACTGACCTTGGAAACATGGAAGGTTGAGTCAACCTTGAGCCAGTAAGATTCAAACTGCGAAACTGCAGGCATCTGGCAGTCAGCAGAAGCAGCCTGTAATATTGCATTCTAACCATTGCATTCTTTTACCACTAAGTATTCCCAACATAATTGCTTTCTCCAATGAATTCTACCACATGATATGGCCAAAATAAATGAGATGTAGTTTTGTGATTTTATTTTTCCTTCCAGTGATCTGTCATGGTGTTATGCATTCAAATCTTTCCTTGCTGGTCACCTTTGCTATCGAAATATATCTGTGTTCAAGAGTATACTAAAATGTGAAATGATCTGAAATTCACAGACAACTTGTCCTGCTACAGAGAATGGAACAATGAATAGGTTAGCTTGGGAAAGGAAGTATTTATCCTGCTAGGCATACCGAATGGAATCCTGATGATTCTGCTGGGAGATTGTCCAGAGGTTTGAGGTTGGCAAAGGGTTTGGCAGCTCCCCATGATTCCAGGTAGCGAGTCATTCGTACAGAGGCCCTCATCATGAAGCTGTCACCTGGTGCTGGTGAGAGAACGTCACGAGAACCTTCTTCTTCAGCCTAAATATTAAATAAACCAGAAATACAAGGAAGGCTCATGAGTGGCAAATCTCATCCTGTTTGAATTTGATTAGATTAACAGGAGAACCGGTAGCAGAAATGTTGAGTAGTTCGGCAAACTGGCAAATAGCACCCCTGACTGGAGATTTTACAGTATCTTCCCCCTGCCATGCCCATCAAGCCATGCCCACAGAACCAGTAGTGAGAAACATTGAATCCCAACACTGGTTGGAAGGGACCTTGCAGGTCTTCTAGTCCAACCCACTACCCAAGCAGGAGACCTGACACTATTTCTGACAAATGACAGTCCAGTCTCTTCTTGAAAGCTTCCAGTGATGAAGCTCCCACAGCTTCCGAAGGCAAGCTGTTCCACTAGTTGATAGTTATAACTATCGGAAAATTTATCCTTATTTTCAGGTTGAATCTCTCCTTGATCAGTTTCCATCAATTATTCCTTGTCTGGCCTTCAGGTGCCTTGAAATACAGCTTGATCCCCCCCCCCTCTTTGGCAGCCCTTTAAATATTGGAACACTGCTAACATGTCTCCCCTGGTCCTTATCTTCACTGGACTAGCCATGCCCAGTTCCTGCACCCGTTCTTCATATGTTTTAGCCTCCAGTTCCCTAATCATCTTTGTTGCTTTTCTCTGTACTCCTTCTAGAGTTTCAACATCTTTTTTTTTATAGTATGGATAAATTTTTCTAGGTGTGGTCTTACCAAAGCTTTATAGAGTGGCATTAGTACCTCACTTGATCTTGATTGTATCCTTCTGTTTATGAAACCTTGGATTGTTTTGGCTTTTTTGGCTGCTGCCGCATACTCCTCACTCATATTTAACTGACTGTCCATAAGACTCCAAGATCCCTCTCACAGTTACTGCTATTAAGTCTGGTTTCAACCAGTCTATATGTGTACTTTTGGTTTTTCTTGCCTAAGACTTAACTTTTCTCAACACTGAATTTTATTTTGTTAGATAGGGCCCATTGTTCATGTCTCTCAAGATCCATCTGGATCTTGAGCCTATCTTTTAAGGTGTTAGCCAGTGGTAGGATTCAAATAATTTAACAACCGGTTCTCTGCTCTAATGATTTCTTCCAACAACCAGTTCACCAAACTGCTCAGAAAGTTTACAACCGGTTCTCCCAAAGTGGTGTAAACTGGCTGAATCCCACCACTGGTGTTAGCTATTCCTGCCAGCTTAGTATCATCTGCAAATTTGGTAAGTTCCCCTTCTATTCCCTCATCTAATGTTTGTGAAAGTGTGTCTGCTTTCAGTTTTCAATGAATTTCTGTATGTTATAGTCATGCAGAATCAGGGCAAGTTATGACACTGAGATGGTGATAAAATTCCCCAAGAACCTTTTCTGACTTTTTTACAAAATAAAAAGGTTTCCTTATGAATGACCCAAACCTCAATATGGTATCAGAATACTTCCATGCAGAATCTCTCAGCAAGGCTGCAAACATTCCTGCCTAAGCAGTGGGTTGAACTAGAAGACCTCCAAGGTCCCTTCCAACTCTGTTATTCTATATTCTACATTAGATCAAATTATTTTTGTATTTAATACAGGTAATCTTTAACTTACAACCACATTTGAGGCCAAAATTTCTATTGTTAAGTGATACATCCATTAAGTAGGTTTTGCCCCATTTTACCTTTCTTGCCACAGTTCTTAAGTGAATCACTGCCATTGATAAATTAATAATTTGGTGGTTCAGTGAATCTGGCTTCCCCATTCACATTGCTTGTCAAAACTTCACAAAAAGTGATCACGTGACCTTGGGACTACCTGTATTTCTCTGGGATTTTAGGATGAAATTGTCCCACCACCTATTGCCCAATTATTTTACTCAAGAATAATTGTATGACTTTCAGAAAATTCTGCAGCATCCTTCATCACTGGCCATATTAATTGGGGCTTCTGGGACTTGTAGTTTAATAACATCTAGTCTCCAGAGGCCAACCTGGAAATTACAGGATTTGGAATAGCAGTTGAACTTCAGAGTTATAATATCTCATAAAAATTGAGGTTTATCATAGATTCATCCCTTACTGTGCTTAGAAGATGCACATTAGGAAAATATTCAACTTTATTGATAAAAACAACTTCCTGTGTAAGTAGGAACTTAAATTTGATAATGGTTCCATGCAGGGGTGGGATTCAACCAGTGTTACTACCAGTTCGGTGACTACACTTTGCACGTGCACATGCCTGACGTGCGTTGCATGCATATGTAATAAACTTTAAGCTATGCCACCCAGACAGCTGAAAAGTGCTGCGTGCAGGTACACAGTGTTTGTAAAATCCACTTTTTTCTTGCTTTTTCAACCTCAGCTGTGCCGCACAAAGCAGCTGAGGCTTGAAAAGCAGGAAATAAAGGACAGGTAAGAGCCTGAACCAAACAGCAGCAAACACAGAACCGATTCTGTGTCTGCTGCTCTTCAGAGTAATCAGTTCTATAGAGCCAGGCAGAGCTGGTAGCATCCCACCCCTGGTTCCATCTAGCCTTTATTATGCCATGCAGATCTCTAACATCGAGTATCTTCCAATTCTGATTGGAAGGACCGGAAGGTTACATAAGTGACATCTTCTACATACAGCTAGTCCTTGACTTATTGAGCACATTTCTTATTGAGCACAATTGAGCACATTTCTGTTTCTAAATGAAAGATAGTTGTTATGTGAATGTTGTCCCATTTTATGACCTTTCTTGCCACCGTTAAGTGAGTCATTGCAGTTGTTAAGTTAATTATGCAGTCATTAAGCAAATCTCACTTCCCCTATTGATTGTTTTGGTCAGAAGCCACCTGGGAAAGTTGCAGATGGAGCTCACATGCTCCCAGGATAATGTCATTATCATAAATACAAGGCAGTTGTCAAGCATTCGAATTTTAATCAGGTGATCATGGGGGAACAGACATGCAAAAAATGATCACTTTTTTCAGTGCCACTTCAAACAGTCACTAAATGAATGGTTATAAATGACCTGTATCAACCATGAATCTGTCAAACACATTGTAAATGATGTATAAAATTGTTTGGAAGCTCCTTACTCTGGGATCAACAACTAAAAAGGTCCTGATGCGGTTCTCCTTCAAGTAAGAGTCTCGTACACAGCAAACTTCCTCCACATTGTACATTCCACCCAGGTGTGACAAGGTAGCTTCTGTGATGTGAACTCTCCTGAAAGAGAAATGCTGTAGTGATGAGACCACAAATTACTGTTCACTGTACAAAATCCATTTTTTTCACTGAAAGTCAAATCAAAAATAGATTATTAATGTGGATCATTAGACCTCTGAATTAGGTCCATCCAGTTCAGAAAGTTAATTTATCCATTAGAATAAAATATTTTTTCTGTGCATGGGGAAATAAACATCAAATCATCATATCAGTGTGATAGATGTAATTCAAGAATTCAATCCAAATTAGAGGATTGAATTGAGAAGCTGGTTAAATCTAGAGATTCGGTTAGATCAGCTTCAAATCTGCTTGTTAAATAAAACCTCTGTGAGACTGAATGATCTCCAAGGCCCCTTCCAACTCTGTTTATTCTATTATATTGCTCAAATGTCCTCTGTATTATATCTTTGCCTGTGCAATTTCTGTTTTGTCCTCTTGGAAGCAGCACTGCCCATATTTCAGCCAAATTCTGAGAAATACAGAAGAGTTCCTGGTCATTTTGCTAGACTGTCTTTAAACAAAGGCACAAACACCTTTGAAATGAGACAAAAATAGCTCACTTTATTGGAATAGTTATTGTGAAATAAGCAAAGGTGATAAACTAGCCAACCAAACAATAGTCTTTTAATGTGATCAAGTATTTTTGAGTTCTGAGAAGAAGAAAAAAACAACCCTCGCAGATACTATATCTGGCCATTTAGTTATTTACTCCAGTAGTTATTTAGTTATTTACTCAAGACTTCCTCTTGTTAACTGTAACTATCTTCACTGACTTTCATCAGGACCGTATCAGGGGTGGGTTGCTGGGGATTTGCAGGGGTTCCGAGAACCTCTAGATCCCATTCCTGGTTGGCCTTGCCCACCCTGACCCGCCCCTCCCAGGAGTCCCTATGTGGCCCATTTGGGATGCAGGTAAGTATGGGGCATGCAGCGAGACTCAGGGAGGGTAAAAAACGGGCCTCCTGGAAGTTTGGGAAGGCCAGAAATGGGCCTGTTTCAGGCCTCCAGAGAGCCTCCGGAGCCCAAAGAGGCCGTTTTCACCCTCCCTGAGACTCAAGGAAAGCCTCCTGAGCTTGGGGAGGACAAAAATGCCCTTCCCGCTGTGGTGCAAGAGGCTGACTAGACCACACCCTCTGTAGCCAGCAGCCGAGCAGAGAACCCCTTGTTAAAATTTTTGAAGCCCACCCTGGATCATATTACTACCACCACCCCTGAGAGTAGATGGTACCAGGAGATTAATGGAAATAGCCATTACATCGTCCTCTCACCCTTTTTGGGGAAACTCGGAGACTGTAAACAACCATTTTATTCCCAGCACAGTCTATACATCTGCTTCCTCTCCTTCAGTTGTCTCACAAAACAATGGTTAAGAAGCACCTCACTTCCCTACTTCAAACCAATTATTTTAGGGTCCCCTTGAGAGAAAATTCATCCAAGGAGGAGGATGAAGATGTTTGGATTCAGATATATTAAGAAGGATAGAGCAGGTAAAGATTGTTTCCAGCTCTTGGTATTCCTTAGGGAGGATCCTTTCATGTCCTCCATGTGATTTGCGATTGTGGTGACATGCAATTGTGGTGACATGCAGACAACAATGCATAGATATACATACCCTTGGTGCCCCAATCAGTGTATACCTCAGTACCTCATGGCAATTAACATTGTTAGTTTCTAGGCAAGATCTATTTATTTTGTACATATTTTAATATTGTATTTTATAGTTTAAATATTATGTTATATAGTATGCCTTATTTTAATTGTGATGCTTCTGACACGAATAAGTGAACAAGCTCTTGGTATCTAGGGAAAGGCCAGGATTGGTCCTTTTAGCCCAAGGTAAGGTCAACTTTCCAAAACGTTCATTGAAAAATGTCCACCGAAACTATGTGTTCAAGAAGGAATTCTTCCATAGGAAAACTCTCCAAAACAATCACACATAAAACAACCTTGCAGGGTAGATTGGGCTGAGGACTGAAGAAACTGTGAATGAATACTTGAAACTAGAGTTGTTCATTTTAGCACTACTAACAATCATGCTAAACCAGCTTCTTTTTTTCCCTGTTTTCACTAGCAACACTTCCTTCTTCTTTCTCAGAAAAAAAACAAAACAAAAACAATCCAGCTACCTTTTGAAAAAACACCTTTGAGACAACTATGAGCTGGATGACTGAAAATCACAGATTTTAGTTGAAAGCACGTGCACTTAATTGGAATGTTCACTGCAATTTGTTTCTATGTACTTGGCATCCAGTAGAAGCCGCAGTGATTCTCTGTGTATAATAAGATACAGAGCACAAATTGTGTTATTCTCATCTTGACCCCATCATGTTATGGTGTCACTTGCACACTTTCCCCCTGTTTACAGCTACCTGAATCTGAGTCACATTCAAAGTTAAGCTAAAGACATAAACACCTTCTGTGAGATTTGGGAGCACACAGCTCACCCTCTGATTCCTCTCACCCTGGCACGCCTCCTGCCTCCATGTGATTGGCTAATGTCACATCATCAGACCAGACATCATATTGCCACTTTTGGAGACCAATCACCCCACACAAGACATTTCCCGAATGGACTCCAACTCTCATATTGATGTCCACTCCGGTGGCATCACGCAGCTTCCTGAGGGAGGAAAAAAATGTAATACGGTGTTGTTCTATTTCATTAAGCAATCTGAGCCAAGTTTCTAAAAAGGTTATATATCCATGCCTCATTAGAAAGCAGCACTCAGCCTTTGCAGGCTGTAATCCAAAAATTAAGCAGAAGGGGACTTCATAATTGTGAATCCTATAGCTGGAGGGTAAACTAAGTCATAGGAGAAAAAAATCCAGACTAGAACAATGGCAAACTACTTCTGTACTATGGGAATGAAATGGAATAGAATAGAATATGTGGAATGGGATAGGAATGGAATGGAGTAGGAATAGAATAGAATGGACTATAATATAGAATGGAATAGAAATAGGAATAGAATATGTGGAATGGAATGGAATGGAATGGAATGGAATGGAATGGAATAGAATAGAATAGAATAGAATAGAATAGAATAGAATAGAATAGAATAAACTGGACTGGACTATAATATAGAATGGAATGGAGTGGNTAGAGTAGAGTAGAGTAGAGTAGAGTAGAGTAGAGTAGAGTAGAGTAGAGTAGAGTGGGATGGGATGGGATGGGATTGAATAGAATAGAATAGAATAGAACAGAACAGAACAGAACAGACTGGACTGGACTATAATATAGAATGGAATGGGGTGGAGTGGAGTGGAGTGGGGTAGATTAGAGTAGAGTAGAGTGGAATGGGATGGGATGGGATGGGATGGGATGGAATGGCATGGAATGGAATGGAATAGAATAGAATAGAATAGAATAAAATAGAATAAAATAGAATTCATTATTGGTGCAAAAGCTCACAGGGTACACATAAACAGCAAGTCATAGCTCATAGCTCATAATTATAGTTACAAACATTAATCATAAATTACAAGCAAAAATTATTATTAATTATTACTATTACAGGTAGTTCTTGACTTACAACAATTCATTTAGTGACTATTCAAGTGCCAATGAAGGTTTCAATGAAAAAAGTGACTTATGATCATTTTTCACACTTAGGACCGTGGCAGCATCCCCATGGCTGTGCAATCAAAATTCAGATTGACAACCGATATTTACGGCAGTTGCAGAATCCCAGCATCACACAATCACCCTTTGTGACCTTCTAACTAGGAAAGTCAATGGGGAAGCCAGATTCACTTAAAAACCATGTTATTACCTTAGCAACTGCAGTGATTCACTTGTCAACTGTGACAGGAAATGGGACAAATCTGACTTAACAAAGGCCTTGCTTAGCAACATAAAGTTTAGGGTCAATTATGGCCATAAATCAAAAACTACGTATGTATAAAAAACATGGAATTGCTGGTGATATCATCATTCCTAACACAAAGGAGGCTTTATCTAGATTTTGTGGGTGGTTTTTTTCCAAACTTGGCAACATTAAGATGTGTGAACTTCCCAGCATGCCAACTGGGCAATTCCAGGAGTCGAAGTCCATATATCATAAAGTTGCTACGAAAAACATTGATCTACATTAATAAGTAGTCAGGAAAGTAGATAGAGACAGTGATATAACATTCCACAAAGTATTAGCAGCAACAGGAACCCATGGAATGCTGACATACAATTTTATATATCCCTGCTTGGAAACAAAAGGTCTTAAGTAAGATATAACAACACTTAGCTGTATGTGTTATGACTCATTATTGATTCCTGGTGACTGCCAGTAGTTTCCTTGGCAAGATTTCAGAAGTGGTTTGCCATTTGCCTACTTCCTAAGGTTGAGAGGGAGTGACTGGCCCAAGGTTACCCAGCTGAATTGACTAGAACATACAGTTTTTCTAGTTTCTAGCCCAGTGGCTTAACCACTACAACAAACTGGCTCTCAATATATCTTTTTCATCATTATCATATCAGACGTGGTGGCGCAGTGGTTAGAGTGCAGTACTGCAGGCTACTTCTGCTCACTGCTGGCTGGCTTCAATTTGGAAGATCAAATCTCACCAGGTTCAAGGTTGACTCAGCCTACCATTCTTTCGAGGTGTGTAAAATGAGGACCCAGAGTTATGGTAGAGTATGGAGGCCATATGCTGACTTTGTAAACCACTTAGAGAGGGGCTGTAAAAGCACTGTGAAGCGGTATATAAATCTAAGTGCTAGTGATGTTGCTATCTTAGCCATTGTCTCACCACTGTGGGATGAAGGCCTCTTCTGCATGTTTCCAACTAATATAGTCCTGAGCTTTCCTTTGCCAAATGAGCCAGCAATACTTGATGATGTCACCGATCCATCTTGTTTTAGGTATCTTTCATGGATGCATTTTATCAAGTGGGAAGTCCAGATGGGTCTCCCAAGGTGAACAGGCCCAGACTAACACTGATTACATCTGCCAATCCGGATTGGACTAGCATGGCAAATTATGGTTTATTCCTTCCACATTCCAAAACAATCTCAAAAACATATGTATCTGGTAACTCAAAAGTTTAGGATTTTCTTTTCCATTCGGGTGGGATGAACAGCTTCTTCTGAGACAATGGACACAAGTAATCGTTTGAGTGACCTTAAGGGTCCCATAACAAAAAGTAATTGGTAGGGTCAGGTGGAAGGCCATGTTTCATTTTAGAGTTAAAGTACTTGTAAATTGTGACTGTTCAAAGTTATAACTGCACTGAGGGGAAAGTAACCTATGACCTTTTTTCACACTTACAATGATTGCAGCATCCCCATGATCACATGATGAAAATTCAGTTACTTGGCAACTGGTTCATATTTATGATGGTTGCAATGTCCTAGGTCATGGGATCCCCTTCTGAGAAACAAAGTTGATGGGGAAGCCAGATTCACTGAATAATTGGGTTACTAATTTAACAACTACAGTGTTAAATTCACTTAACAACTGTGGCAAGAAAGATTTTCCCTTCCCCTCCCTTATTTTCCAATTATTTTCTTTCTTTTTTTTTTTTGTATTTTACATTACAAAATAATTTAAAAAAATAAATGGGCTCAATTGTTGTCACAAGTTGAGGGCTACCTCTATTCTATTTCTTCTTAAATTAAATATAGATAATAGAGTAAACTTCCATTATGTATTGAATAATGTGTCCCTTTTGTCTCAGTATAATGACAAGCTGTTTCTAATTTAATGTGTGGTTTTACTGCAATATTTACAACTTGACCTGCCCCTGATACTTAGGATAACTTTTCTAATGTCACTGTCCCATCTCATCCTTCCAAAGCATTTTTCTCTAATTAAAAATAACTATGATATCTTCAATTTAATTTATGATAGAGTGGAGATTTCAAACCAAATCTTACCAACACCAAAGATCTTTTGCTCGACCAAAAGATATATATTTGCTCCTTCCTAGAAGTAGCATGACCAATATGAGAAGTTCTCATACTCACTTGATGGACCGACACATATCAAGTCCCATCTTGATGCAGTTCTGGGCATGGTTTGGCAAAGATACAGGCAATCCAGACACACAATAGTAGCAATCCCCTAAGATCTTGATCCTCATGCAGTCATTATCCTAGGGGGTGGATGGGGGTGGAACAGAAATATAATTCCATTCAAAAGCCACCATTTTGATCACCTTGGAAAGAGGAGTATCCCATTTTGATTTATAGATCATTCTGGAGAGAACTCGAAGTGGCAAACAAACTTTCAGAATGAAAATAGTCTCTAAGAAGATAAAGCACATATTAAAATTAATCATAGTCTACTAGCCATGAAGACCACCAAGAATGTCAAGTCTATAGATTTATAGATTTTCTAAACTTTGAAAGAATGGAGGCCCAATAAATCTGTAGAAGAAGGGCATTTCTGTGATTGGTTTCTGATAGTGAGAACTACAGAACAATCTCTCCTGCAGTTCTTAATGATCAGACAGGTTCATAACCTGACAGATGATCCTTTAGAGAAGCCTAAACTGCTTAAAAAGTCAGTATTTGAAATTGTGCTGTGGAAACCACTGGCATCAAGTATAGAATTTGCAATGCAGGCATTTATTTATTTATTTATTTATTTATTTATTTATTCATTCATTCATTAATTTCATTGCCATCCTTCTCACATTGTGGTCCTTATATAGGATATCAACAAAGGTATCAATAGGATATCCAAATGAGATGGCCTCTTTTGCACCAACCGTCACTTCCAGGTTTTTTTCCAAAGACAGCTAAGATATAATATAACCAAGGCATACATAATCCTTGTGGGCTGCCTGGTTATTTGGAGGGAGACCATTACTCACCTTGGCAATCTGATCAAACTTGCCAAAAAGTTCATTGAGCATCAATACCAGCTCTTTGGGAGAACATTCACTGGCCAAAAGTGTGAAGCCAACAATATCTGCATAGAGGATGCTGTGGAAGGAGGAATGCAAAGGAAAGAGAAGAAATTCTTTGTCTAGAGGGAGGACTAGCACCTCCTTCAAATTCACCACCCTTCTCTTCCTCTAACCACAAAAGTCCTGGCAAGCAATCTTCCATGGTGCCAGATGCCTTTGAATCAAATACCTGACATTCTGGTGCCTCTTGACATAAAGATTGTGGAAATTATTGGCACTTTCATGTTGGCGTTGGGGCTGGCCTCCATCCCGGAGCCGCTCAATGATCTCAGTCTTCATCTCCGAGGCAATGTAAGCAGGAAGGATGGAGAGGAGCAAATGTTCCTAGGAGTAAGATGGGGAGGTGGGAAGCATCAATGGAATGAGTTGTGGAACCTTCTCACAAATGTAGAACTTATTTCAGATGGCAAAAGCAAGAATCTACTCACTGCTGAGTTATTTTCATGCTACAATTCATTCAGATCTTGAATATCTCTTGATCACTGTTTGACAGAGCCTTTCTTCAGATGGAGAAAAGTTCTATCTAACCTTCTTAGCTTTTTCAAGATCCAACAAGAGTAACTGTTGTTGTTGTTAGTTGCGAAGTCATGTCCGACCCATTGCAAACCCATGGACAATGTTCCTCCAGGCCTTCCTGTCCTGACCATCTTCTGGAGCCTGTTTAAGCTCCATTCAGCTACCTCATTATCTGTCATCCCCTTCTATTGCCCTCAATCTTTCCCAGCATTTTCTCCAGTGAGTCCTTCTTTCTCATTAGGTGGCCAAGAGTAACTACAGCTAGGTAAACATCTCTCCCTGTGTGTCTTTCTCCATAATGCCTTCCACACTCACCTGGTGTCGCTTCTCTGACTCCAGCTTAACTCGAGATTGGATGAGGTTGAAGGTCTCATGGAATGTCTCACCCAGAGCCACCTCCATCAAATGCTTGTGATAGGCACCCACCAAGTTGCCACAGATAAAAATGACCAGATTGGCCAATTGCTGGAGGCAGACATAAAGACAAAGTGAATTGTGACTGATGGAAAGATGGCAGAGCAGGTAGGAAAAAAAATCCAGGAACTATTCTTCTTCTCTGCTGTTCCAAGCAGCAAATTATATTGGATGGGCTTAAATCGCTGAGAGACCCACTTGGATTAATGTCATAAGAAACGTATTGATGAAGCAGTGATTTGCCAAATAGAATCAATGGCTTGGAACAATTTTGGGTTATTCATCTCCAGTGGGGCTCCAGGACTGGATTATTACAATCTTGGAAAGGGAGTTGTGGGAGATTAGGATGTTTCTGCATTGTGATATCATTGTACCAAAAGTTCGAGCAAAGTATCTTCAGTTAGATACTGTACTACCAGATCATAAGCATTGAAGTGCTTCTGTGGTACCTATCTATCTATTTAGCATCATTCTGAACTGCTAGGTTCAGACTCTCACCCCCATCACACATGAGCACCTGGGCTTCAAACAGAGTCTTGCAAATTGTCAACCAGTTTCCGAACAATGTGAGCCTCAATGTGTGCTTCTTTTCAGTTAGATTTTTCTGAGTTTCCATTCAATTGAAGCACAAAAGTCAACATGAGGTTTATCCTTGGTAAGTCAGAGCTGACAAGAAGGCCACAGGATCAGGAGATGATATCTCCTGGACAGAATACTAGTAATCCAAATGAAGGAAACAGACAATACTGGGATAAATTGGGAAAAATCTGAAAAGTTATGTCATAGATTACCCATTTGTCCAGATGGGCTGGGTAGGCTTACCTGCACAGCCAGTTGTGAACGTGAACTGTTGCCCATTGAGAGGTAGATACTCAGAACCATGATGTGCGAGAGAGAAGCTACGATACCAGCAACTACTGCGTCTTTCATGCCAACAGGCAACATGGTGTAGACAATGAAGATTATGAAGAGGAAGAAGGAGACCTTGGAGAAAAACGTGTCATGGCAGTCAGCTTTCCATAAGGAGTCATAGAAGGAAAGCATATGGGTAGAATAAAATGCAAGTTGAAGTCTCTCCACAAAGATTCCAGTTTGGGACACAATAGAGAACTTCCAGTTCCCAATATATGAATTATATTTAACTGATTCTTCCCTGAACAACACCAATTTCTTAATCTCTCTCCCTCCCTTCTGAAAATCTCAGTGTTTCCCTTCTCATCAGAGAGGAGAGGAGAGGAGAGGAGAGAAGAGGAGAGGAGAGGAGAGGGAAGGAAAGGAAAGGAAAGGAAAGCTCTATAAACCTCCATCTCTGTGCATGAAAAGCTCTCCATTCTAAAAATTAATGAAAACTTGAAATCAGAAAGAGATGTTGAGTAGAACTATTGACAGAGGCACTTTGCCTTTTTTACACATAAATCATTCTATTCATCAAAACAAATAGAGTTGTAGTTTCATTCTAGAGCAGCAAATCCAAAGTAAAGCAGCACCAACATCTGGCAGTTTGTGTGTTTGTGCGTGGGTGAATTCGAGCCAGCCCTTTAATTTATTTCATTAAACTTTTTCTCAAGAAAACACAACACAAATAGAAAAGAGATCAAAAGAATAAAAGCATAAAGTACTAAGGAGTCAGCAGGGAATCCAAAATGTCAATGAGATTATAGTTTTTAATTATACCATTTGTTAATTATGAATGATTGAATATATCACTTTAAATGAATATATCAAACTTCACTATTAAGCTCTAAAACTAGGAAAAATCTCAAGAAACCTAGCCTACAGAGTATAAATCACCAAATAAAATAATTATCCATAATAGATGGAGCCATAAATAGTGAAATTCAGTCATTTAAAGTGATATATTCATAATTAACAAATGATGCAATGGAAAACGATAACCTTGTTGACATTTTTGGATTGAGGATCCGCTCTGTTTAAATTATCCCAGCAAATTAAAATACAGATTCTATTCATAGAAAAATTCAAATTTTGGAAGAGGTGTAAAATTTATGTACAGATAGTTCTCAACAGTTCATTTAGTGACTGTTCAAAGTTACAGTGATTTATGACCATTTTCCATGCATTTTTCACATGACCATTGCAGCATCCCCATGGTCATGTGATCAAAATTCAGGTGCTTGGCAATTGATTCATATTTATTTATGGTGGTTGCAGTATCCTGGGGTCATGTGATCATTCCCTTTTGTGACCTCCTGACAAGCAAAGCCACTGGGGAAGCTATATTCACTTAACAAATATATTACTAACTTAACAACTGTAGTGATTCACTTAACAACTGTGGCAAGAAAGGTTTTTAACTGATAGGAAGATGGCAGTGCAGATAGGAAAAAAATCCAGGAGCTATTCTTCTTAACTCACTTAGCTCACTTAACAAATGTCTCACTTAGCAACAGAAATTTTGGGTTCAGTTATGGTTATAAGTCGAGGACTGCCTGCATTCTTGCAAAACACTTCCAGGTCCTTGCAAGACAACCAGAGTTGTCAGCTCTACACAGTGAAGCAAGGTGGGCATGGTACCAGGGATACATTTTTTGACAGGTAGTTGTCAAATTATGACTATGATTGACCCCAAAATTTATGTTGCTAAGTGAGAAATTTGTTAAGTGAGTTCTGTCCCATTTTACAACTTTTCTTGCCAAATTTGTTAAGTGACTCGCTGAAGTTGTTAAGTTAGTAACACGGTTGTTAAGTGAATCTGGCTTCCCCATTGACTTTGCTTGTCAGAAGGTCACAGAAGGGGGTCGCATGGCTTTGGGACACTGCAACCATCATAAATGTGAGTCAATTTTTAAGCATCCAAATGTAAATCATGTGACGATGGGGATGATGCAATGGTCATAAGTTACTTTTTTTTAGATCTTTGAATGATCACTAAATGAACTGTAGTTGTTGTTGGCTCCGTCGATCTCGAGAGATCATGGAAAATTCACATCATGGAAATGGACATGAAATGTGCTGAGTCTGTGGTGGAACCGCTCTCGTCCTTTGCATTCTGTGTGCCGTTTTTCTCGCCATCGGATATTTCTTCTTTCCTCAGCTGCCTTGATGATGTTCCTGGTGGCTGTTCGCCAACCTTGGCGATTTGAGGCCATGGTCTCGAGCTGAGAGGGGTTGAATCCCCAGCTTTAAGATCTCGCTTGCAGACTCCTTGTAGCGAGAGATGGGCGTCCAGTACGCCTTGTGCCGGTGGCAAGCTCTCCAAAAAGCATGCTTTTGGGTATACGGTCGTCGTCCATGGGATGACATGGCCCAACCAAGCGCAGGCGTCTTGCGTCAGCAAGGCATACATGCTTGGCAACCCTGCCTTGGCCAGGACGTCAATGTTGGTTATGTGATCTTGCCAGGTGATACGAAGGAGTCTGCGGAGGCAACGAAGGTGAAAGGCTTCAGCCTGCGCTCCTGATGAGAGTAGAGTGTCCATGCTTACTGCCATAGAGGAGGGTACTCAAAACAACTGCCCGATAGACTTGCATCTTTGTGTTGGTAGTCAGCATAACATTGTCCCACACTCGTTTTTTCAGGCGGCCATTGCTGCTGCTGCCTTGCCAATCCTAGCTTCAAATCAGAGTCAAGAGAGAGGTTGTTCGCAAGTGTAGAACCGAGATAGGTGAATTTGTCTACCATCATGAGGGTGTGTTCGCCAATGGAGATGCTTGGAGCACCACTGACATCCTGGCACATAACCTCTGTTTTCTTCAGACTGATGGTTAGCCCAAACTCGTTGCATGCAGCTGCAAAGCGGTCAATAAGTCGCTGCATGGCCTCCTCTGAGTGCGCAGCAAGGGCGGCATCATCTGCAAAAAGTAATTCTCTGATGAGGACTTCGTAACTTTCGTTTTGGCTCGCAGACCGCGATGTTGAATATTCCACCGTTGCTCTGGTGCGTATGAATACGCCGTCATCAGACTCGTCAAATGCATATGAGAGGAGTAAGGAGAAGAATATTCCAAAGAGTGTAGGGGCAAGAACGCATCCCTGTTTGACACCGTTTTTGATTGGGAAGGATTGGATTGGGAAGAGCACGACCCATCGAATTGGACAGTCCCATTCATGTCATCATGAAAGGATACGATCATTCTCAGAAGCTTGGGGGGGGGGCATCCAATGTGCTGGACGAGGGCAAACAGTCCATCTCGACTGACCAAGTTGAAGGCCTTGGTTAGGTCTACGAAGGCGAAATAAAGCGGCTGTCTCTGCTCACGGCATTTCTCCTGGAGTTGTCTTACGGAGAAAACCATGTCGATGGTCGATCTGGCGGCTCTAAAGCCGCACTGTGCCTCTGGGTAGACACGATTAGCGAGAATTTGCAGTCTGTTGAGAAGAACACGTGCGTAGGCTTTACCGACAGTGCTTAGCAGCGATATACCACGGTAGTTGTTACAGTCACTTCTTTCTCCTTTGTTTTTGTACAGCGTGATAATCTTGGCGTCACGCATGTCTTTGGGTACAGCTCCTTCCTCCCAGCATTGTAGCAAGAGTTCATGTAGGTGTTCCAGGAGAGAGCTATCTTTTGCCATCTTCACTACTTCAGGTGGGATGTTGTCACTGCCTGCGGCCTTGCCGTTGGCTAGGGAATTGATGACTTTACTAAGCACTTCCATTGTGGGTGGGGCATCCAGCTCGTCCATTCTGGGAAGTACTCGGGTTTTCCAAGTGCTGAGTCGGTGACAGTGGTCTTTCTCGAGTAAAGTTCCTGGTAGTGCTCAGCCCACCTTTCCATCTGTTTGCTGCGGTCAGTGATGACTAGGCCTTCCGCTGACTTGAGTGGGGCGATCTTGATTGCGCTTGGACCGTAAGCCTTTTTCATTCCTTCATACATTCCACGCACATTTCCCAGATCGGCAGAAAGCTGGATGTTCTGGCAGAGATTAAGCCAGTAATCATTTGCACAGTGCCTAGCAACCCTTTGTGCATCGCTACGAGCAGCACAGAGTGCTGCAAGTGTCTTGGTGGATGGGTCTCTCTTGTAGGCGAGGAGGGCAACACGCTTCACAGCTATGACGGGTTCGATCACAGTGGCTCCTGCCTCAAACCAGTCTTCTTGTTTCCTTTTTTTTCTGCCAAAAATATCGAGAGCAGCCTGGAACATAGCCTCACGGATGTGGTTCCACCTCAACGTGGCACTATCTGTTGGACAGTCTTCCAGGGCATCGTTGATGGTTCTGGCANCCTCACGGATGTGGTTCCACCTCAACGTGGCACTATCTGTTGGACAGTCTTCCAGGGCGTCGTTGATAGTTCTGGCAAAGCGTTCACGTAGCTCAGGTATAGCAGTTCCGACTGTATTGATGCGAGGCCGGGGCTTCTACTTCAATCGGTAAACACGTTCGGGGAGGAGGCGTATCTTGCTGGCGACCAGAGAATGGTAGACACTGTGTATGTACAATTTATTCATTGATCAACACATTTCAAAATAAACAAAGCTCTTTATTAATGCCCTATTCATTGTAGGACACTGGCATCCTGGCCAACAGGTTCCAGGTACTTCTCACCACCATACAGCATCGCCCAGAGATGGTGAGGAACATCGTGGAAGCTTGCTGCGTCCTGCACAATCTCATACGCACCCGCTACCCAGTGTTGCAGAACAGACTTGTGGACCATCAACAAAGGAATGGGGACATGGAGCCTGGTGAATGGGAGGCAAGGACGTAAACCTGATAGACACGTCGATGCTACACAGGCCCCAACAGAGCTGCATGTGAGGGGAAGAAAGCTAGCGCAACCTCCTGAGACACTGGTGCCACCTCCCCAGCTGTAGCAGTGAGTGGCAAGACAGGATGGTAGATGCCCTTAATGGATGCTTCCTTCCGCTGTCTATCACACCTGATGAGATTGTTGCCAAGCATGTATGTTGAGTGGTCCTACAATGAGATAGGGCATTAATAAAGAGCTTGCCGGTTTATTTTTTGAAATGTGTTTGATCAAATTAATAAATGTGTTTATTGATAATAATAGGTCCATTGTGATGCAGCTGGGATGGGGGCCCATACAGTCCACTATCTTGCACTGGAGGTTTATCTATCCACAACTCTCCTTATCCTATCCCACAAGTATGCCAAAGGCTTAACCATCTTGTTTAAAAGTTTTCAGTGATACATCTTTGATTCAGTTAGAAAATAGAAAAATGACCAAGTGTCTAGCAAAGAGATACCAACATGGTTAGTGGAACTGCTCTTAGGTAACCTTTAATGATTTATTAAAAGCAAATGAACCAAGTAAACTGAAATTAGTGTGTTAACCAAAGATAACCTTTATTAATACGTCTTAATCACTGTATGATTTATTAAAACGAGGGGGCAAAAATGAAAACAAGTAAAGTGGTCTTAAGCAAGATAAAGTGAACACGTAACAACTCAGTCCTCCCGGCACCTGATTCTCAGTCACTCTGATCACTCGCTCCATGCTAGGTAACCACCTGTTTAAACGGCAGGGACTGCGTCGAGAAGGGGTGATGTCTGTGAGTGCAGTATGAGTGTGGTCTGAGGCACCATTGGGGTGCTTGGCCCGAGAGTCAACGGGCACTACACTCGCTACGATTCAGGAGCTCTCCAAGAGCTACTCAGTACCGATTCACTGACTCACAGACAGCGCCACTATCTATCCTGCGTCACGCGACAAGACATCGACTTCACACGCACGCCCCGTGATGCTCGCGCTAGCTTTGTCTGTGGGGGTGGTATGGAGGAGGTAGTGTTTAGTGGTGCTGTCTGTCTGCAGCTGGGTGAATTGGAAGATATGCGTCCTGGTGGCGTGCGATGAACACCGGGGCCCCGCTGGACTGGGAAGGGTCCTGGTGCTGTGGGAAGTTGGTAGTCGTTAGCCTTGGTAGGTGAGAGGCCTTGCGCTGACACGCCATAGCGCAACGCGGCCTCTCCACACTCGCTGGGTGGAGGAGACACACATAGACTAGCACTATAGCTGGGCTGCAGACATCACTGTGCAGGAGTCTAATCGTTATCTTCTAAATATACACTCACATCGCCTCACTCCGGCATACGCGCACTACTACCCTCAGGGTAGTTGCTACACGATAGAGTGATGAGGTGTGGGCGGCTCGAGATCTCTCGCTCCCAGTCGCGACCAGCTGAGAGAGAACGTTCTGGTGGACTGAGGTACCCTTCAAATTGTGTCTGATCATCCACAGGTCGTAGCGCCTGGCTCACAGTCTGCCTCTCTCGCCTGCAATCCTGTGACTGAAGGGTGGGGGTGGGCGTGCGTTTGGATCTCTAGCGCTCGCAGCTACGACATCGACTTCTATCATCATATGTCAGTGCACACGGGGGACTCAATCCAATTCCCTCGGCAATGGGCCTGTTCCTGTCGGGGGGGTGCTCATTGCCGTGGGGCCCTCTTGAAAAGTACACCCTGCCTGCACAGGGGCGAAGGCTGCATCCTGGCGCTGGAAGAGGAATGGCTTGGTCTGTGGGCTTCTGAGGGAGAGGGGCATCAGAAGGGTGTGTTTCCTCGGTGGCGGATCTCACCTCCAGGAGAACTGCACTTGGCCATGATGTTACATCTCCCGAATCAGTGAGCTTTGAACAGCGGCCCTGCCGGATTCTTGAGGGTGGCTTGCCATACGAGGTGGATGCATGTGCTTCACCATCCCAGGAGTACATAGCAGTGTAAGCCCAGCTCTCTGCTTGTCTCTCCAAGCTGCCTGCCTTCTTCTTGGTGTTGCGATAGAGTCCCTGTGGCCCTTTCTCCATCAGGTATACATTTTCTCAGCCATTCCAGCACCTACTCCTCATCTCCTCAAGAAACGTGGGTAACTGTTTCCTCTCTTCCTTCTCTTCCCTCTTCCTCCCTCTGGCAGGGGCTTCACAGGCCTTCAGGGGCTTGAGCAGCAGGGCCCTTCAGCAGCAGGGCTTTGAGGCTCTTGGGGCTGGTCCACCACAGCGAGTAGCAGCACGTAGCACTAGCACAGCAGTAGCAGCAGTAGCAGCAGTAACAAGCACAGCCGTATCGAAGCAGCTTCAGAGTCAGTGCAGGGGTGGGATGCTGGTTCTGTCCTTCTTGCAGGGTGCACGAGTAGGCACGGTTCTCTTCTCCCTGACTGATGAACCATGGTGGTTCTTTCAAGATGTTAATGGTGGAGCAAGTCTTTTCTCGTGAATGCATGACTACGTGCGAGCTGGCATCCCTTTATATCCGTGGAGCTGATGCAATTCATACTCCCCCGCAATGCGCAGTGCACTGTGTTGGCATCCGACTCTACAGTCCGCTGCGGCATCCGCTTTGTTTCTCTCTAGGCGCCGTGGGATGCAATCTGCGTCACCGTATGCATCCCCCTCTTCCGCTATGCCATCGCTTCGCATTCTCCCCTCGGAAAAGCCCTTCGGATGTGTCATCCACTTGATCCAATCCGCTGTCATCTCGCTAGGCTTCCTATGAACACCCATTTAAATCCATCTCTGA
>BHFT01002589.1:0-11986 GCA_004320025.1 Laticauda laticaudata | reverse complement strand
TTCAAAAAAAAAAAAAAGTTTCTCTCGAATTCCAGGTTGCTTCTCTCCTTGATTAGTTTCCATCTTTTTTGTCTTGTCTTCTGGTGCTTTAGAAAATAAGTTGACCCCCTTTTCTTTGTGGCAGCCCCTCAAATAGTGGAAGACTGCTACTATTATACCTAGTCCTTCTTTTCTCAAGGCAGGCCATACCAAATTCCTGCAACCTTACTCTCCAGGTGTTTCATGATCTGAGTTGCTCTTCTCTGCACTTTTTCCAAAGTCTCAACATTATTTTTGTAACTTGGTGATCAAAACTGGATGCTGTATTCTAGGTTTGATATTATTAAGGATTTTCTAAGGATTTGGGCATTTAATGACATATAGCATTAAATTGATTATTTTTTATCTATCCTAAGAAGACTAAGAGTCTTCACTAGATCTTTCACATATTGAATTTCTGGGATTCTTTTAATTTACACTGCACAAGCTGATAACCTGGCATTGCACAGGTATTTATTTATCCCAATCCTGTATTAGACAGGAAAATCCTGTTGTTGGGACTCACATTGTTATACTATCTGTGAAGCTCTAGATATCGTAGCTCCAGAGGTGGTATTCAGTAGGTCCTGACCAATTCTGGAGAACCAGTAGAGGAAATATTGAGTAGTTCAGACAACCAGTAAATACCACCTGTGGCTGGAGATTTTACAGTATCCTTCCCCTGCCACGTCCACCAAGCCATGCCGAGAGAACCAGTAGTAAACAAATTTGAATCCCACCACTGTGTAGCTCTATCTTTTTTATTCTTTAGTTGGACCTCATAGTATTGTACTGTCTCTGAAGGCTCTCTTGAGTTATTATGGCAAGTCCACTGTTTTTAAGGCATTCGCTCCGAGAGTTGTTAGGGGTGTCTTACCCCCACAGTATTTGTTTCCAGGGGATAAGTTATCTGTGTACCAAGTTTGGTTGAAATTGCTCGAAGCATTTCAGAGTTATGCTGGAACACACACACAAACACACACACACTCATTCATTTTTATATATATATAGATTTTGTTTTAAGTTTCTTAGTGCAACTGATGTCTAAAGGAATCTATTTATTATTAGCTTTGGCTTATTTTTGAGGTTGTCCTTGCAGTTGATATACGATTTCAGGCTGACTTTAAACATTCTCTCTTTTCTCTCTGAATAAATTCTCTAGTATTTAACATGAGAGTTGTTTGACCTGTTTCTCTGAAAACATAATCATTAACTGCACATGCAGATACAAACTCACAAAGAGAATGGGATGCTGTGAGTCTCAGCAAAGAAAAATTATGTTGAAAGCTTTTGACTGGAGACTTAACCTACATTTAAATCATTAAATCTACATTAAATCAATGAGTACTTGGTATCAGAATCACAGACAAGCAAACTCAATGAAATAATACATTCTGATTTTTTAAAAAAATCATATTACCAGTGAATGTAAGAGCCCCCTCCTCCCAAAATAAGGGGGGTACTGTCACATTTTCAGTGGAGGGAAAATATCGCATTCTTGCATTTATGAGTTCATGTTGATGCCTTGATTGGGAGAAGGAAGGAAGGATTGGGGGACCATCTTTTCCTCTCTGTCCACAGCCTGTCAGCATTCCAATGAAACTCCCCATTTCATTCATTACTCAGAAACAAAGTTCATCAAAGTAAAAAAAAAACATTAAAGAAGTCATATTGGCACATCTGGGATAACCCGAATGTGAGAGTTCCTGGTTTTCTCTTTCCAATTGAAAATCAAAGTTCCATCCCCTGCACCACCAGTCCATCACATGGTCCAATCAACCATCGTCCCAACTGGAGACATTCCTCCAAACACTCTTCTCCAGGTGCAGGGTGACTTGTCCTTAACTTTATGAGAAGAATGTTGATGAGTCTAATCTTCTATCTCTCTATGAAACCCCCCCTCCCAAATTCCCAGGCACTAAATGTGGCACTCTTGAAGCTTCTAAATAAAATATGACTTCCAAGGCTACCACAATCCATCACTGCTCCAAGGATGCCAAGTAGAGAATGGCTGTTTGTTTTTCATAGTCAGGAAAACCAGCCAATTCCTGCTGGAAGATTGCACTAGAGAATTTCAAAGGAGACTCCTCTCCAGATGCAGGATCTAAAATAGATCCCCAAAGATGACAAGGAAAACTATCTGCTGGAACTTTTGAATAAATCAGAAACGAAGTAGCTCTAATGCAATGCTGGAAGATTGACTTACTCCAATACTTGTGTCAAAGGAGAGCTTTTGAAATGTAATCTTTCAAAATGAGCCTGAGCTGCAGAGATGATGCCACCAATGGAAAGCTCTCCTAGCCTGTAATGGTTCTTTGGATCCACCACATCCCTCTGTAGAGTAAGGAGGCATTTGTTCTAAAGCATTCCCCAGATTTCCTGGACCCATAGAAGTAACTGAAATAGCAACATGATTTGTGTTCCTGATGGAGTCTTTAATCCTGTGTGTAATTCAGATAAAGAGTGAGAAGACATTGTGAAAGAAAGTTTTTGTATTTCAGACAAAATTTAGCGAAGTCTTTACTTTTCTGCCTTCCCTGAAGATGATCTCAGCCTCACTTTTTCTCTTTGGGCTGATATGTGCACCCATGGATTTCCAATGCCATGGCCTCAGCCCTCAATGCTTTTGTGTGAAACCTAGGTGAAAACATATATATTTATATCTGTGTCTGTCAAATCTGAAAGCTTCCAGAAAAGTCTTTGGAGAATTAGTACCAAGACAACAACTAAATCAATATAATTTGGATAACAGCAATAAGAAGAGTAATCACAGAGGAAGTTCATTCTTTGGAGATGGGCTACTGAGGAAAACCTGGCTCCAAATGTTCTTAAGAGAGTATCTTCATGGTAACCATTGTCAAAAAAAAAAAAAAGATTGTAGATTGTTTTATCAGAATGTATGTAAAAAAGTCACACATTAATCTTGATAATATGTTTGGTTTCTGTTTGAATGGACTTTATGCTTTATTATCAATTCAGTCAACGAATCTGCTGAGGTTCCGCATTTTGAATCAAGATATCTGAAATTTGAAGTATGCAAGACATGCTTTCTTTATTTTTTAGTATTTAGTATTTAATATTATATTTTAATTTTGTCAATACTTACAGATACAGGCATATAGAGAATTAAACAAGTTTTTGAATACATGAGATAGGAATACTTAAAAAGAAAAATAAAAAGAACAATAGGACACGGATGGTAGCATGATTGGGAGCAACTTATGGCAATGCCCGCCTACAGGCTCTTTTAGGAAGGGGGTGAGTCAATAGTAGAAAGTCTAAAGGTTAAAGTTTTTGGGGTTTGGGAAGAAATCAGCAGAGGTCAGTAGAAGTACATTGACCACTCCCTTTTGCGAAGTTCATCATTTTCTGCAGTCAGGTTTGGTGGCGGTGTAACCTTTGAGTTTGTAATCTATTGTGTGCTCTTGTATTGTTACCTGATTGAAGCTGAAGAATTTTCATTTGCAGGTACGGTTCATTGCAATGTAATGATTTAAATTACTATACTTTAAAGATCAGACAGAAGGTGGCATAGTTCTAGATTTTCTAAGGTCTAGAATTTAGAGTCTGGTTGGGCATAAGGTATTCTGCAATGAGGAAAGGAGTAGAGAACTCTTCTTGTGAAATATTTTCTGGACTTTTAAATTGTTGTTAATATCAGATATGTGATATGGGTTTGTATGCTCTAAAGTTAAGTAGTGTGATATTACCAGAGGAAGAAGCTACGTAGGATTAGGTTTAATAACTCTTAATGCCGTTTTTGGCTATGTTAGTTACAGTGGCTCTAGCCCATGAGGATCATTTGAGCATGAGTACTCCAAGGTCCTTGAACAAAAGTTTGGATCCTTCCAATAGATCCTTAACTATGTAGTTGTATTTTTTTTTTCTGGATTTTTTTTCTGCCAATATTGAAGACAGAAGGATTTTATTTGTTGAAATTTGACAGGTTGCTGTTTGATTGACCATTCTGATACATAGTCAAGGTCTTTTTGGAGGATAGTTAGTATTCTGTTGTTGGTGTTGAATAGCTTTACATCATCAGCAGAGAGAACACCAGTTGTATTCTGAATATGATCACTAGAAGGTCATTTTTATGTAGAGTATGAAAGAGAGTTTGGTCCTAATCACTGCCTTGGGTGACACCACTTGTTGACAGGTAAACAAAATTTGATAGGGACGCTCTCAATCTTTTGACCATTTTGTCATCTGTTGTTTGACAGGAATGCTTCTATCCAGGTATGCAGTTGTCTGCCATGAGATACCATAGCAATTTTAATTTGAGGAGTAGTTTTGTCATGTACCGCTGAAATCAAAGCTTTACAGAAGTCTATGTAGAATTGCGTCTATTTCCTTTGCCCTGATCGGTTTATAGTCCATCTGTTTTTGCAAGTGTAAGAGTTGAGACTACAGGACTGTTTTTTTTTTTTAACCAATTGTTTTATTAGAGAGTAGGTTGTTTGTCGTCTAAGTGGAGGATAATGGTTGTTAATAAATTGATTCCATGACTTTGGCAGGTGATGAGCATAAGGAGATTGGTCTGCTGTAATTTTTCAACTAAGCTGGGTCTCCCTTTTTGATAAGATGGGGATAGAACCTGGCTTGTGAGCATAGGTTAGGCAAGAAAGCCTGGGTCCTGAAAGATCTTTTCAAAGATTTATGCTTAGAGGTTCGGCTATGGGCAGTGGATAGCTTTCTTTAGAAGGTAGGCACATATTTCCGTCCAGTTCGCAATAGAGAGAGATGGTATTTAGATTGCACAATGCTTTTTCAACAATGTCTTTCTGTAAATCGATATGATTTAGATCATGTGTAGTTGTCTTTGGTTTCCAACTAGGAAGTACGTGGGCTTGATCCCTTGCTGTTTCAAATACTGAGCCGAAAAAATGTGTTAAGAGAGATAGGTTTGATGGGGTTGTCATTGCATCTTTACCATTAAGTTCGCTTTCAGGGGTGGGATGGGACGCTTGAGTCTTTTATGTTGTTGCTTTACACATAAATTGTAGAAAGCACAGGTGGAATTGGTGCATAGAAGGTTTTTCCGGTCTTGTTTAATGTGATCATTAGTTATCAGTTTTATCTGGTAGACATACTTTTTTGTATTTGTTGAAGTTGGCACGTACCAGATTTGTTTTTTTTTGCCAAGAGTGAATCTATTTTGGACTGAAGCTTCCTTAATTGTTCAGGCTGGATCTGTTTTTTCCTGGTTTGGGAGTGTTATTGGTAGCAGTAATAGATTTGATGGTTCTTTTGATTTTCTAGTAGAATATGTATGTAATGTTCTTCCAACAGTATTGCATTCCAGTGTAATAGAATTTTGCAATCAAGGGAAGAGAAATCGTTGTCTATCAGATCATAGGTTGCCTTTTTTGGAATTTATAATTGGGGATAATTTTTTATTTTTTTTTTTATTTGTCAATCACTTACAAAATAATAGAGTATTAAAGTAAAATCATAGTTATGAATACATGGATGCATATAAGAAAATAAAAAAATATAAAAAAAACAATAGAAACAGCGGGATGGTAGGCAATGCTGTAGCAACTTATGCACACCCCCTACAGGCCTCTAGGAAAAGGGGTAAGGTCAATTGTAGACAATCTAAGGTTAAAGTTTGAGGCTTGAGGAAAAATTCATAGAAGTCAGGCAGAGTATTCCAGACAATGACCACTCTGTTGCTGAAGTAGTATTTCCCGCAATCAAGTTTGGTGCAATTAACCTTGAGTTTGCATCTATTGTGTGCTCTAGTGTTGTTATGGTTGAAGCTGAAGTATTCATTGACAGGTAGGACATTGCCATGCTTTTATATACTATACTAGATCGGACCGAAGATGGTGAGTTCAGGTTTCTTAGTCTGAATTTCGAGCTGGTGGCATAAGGTATTCTGCAACGAGTAGAGAGTGGGAAACTATTCTTGTGAAATATTTTTGGACTTTCTCAACTGTGTTAATATCAGGATAAGTAATATGGGTTCCAGACTGATGAGCTTGTATCGACTATTGGTCTAGCAAATGTTTTGTATGCAATAATTATTAGTTGTAATATTACCAGAGAAAAAGCTACGTAAGATTAGGTTAAAACTCTTAAAGCCTTTTGTGGCTATGTAGTTACAGTGGGCTCTAGCACTTAGGTCATTTGAGCAATGAGTACTCCAAGATCCTTGACAGAGTTTGGATCATCAAAAAGGTCTTGACTATTCAGCCTGCATTTTATTTTTCTGATTTTTTTTGCCAATATGTAGGACAGAGAGAATTTATTTGTTGAGATTTGAAGTTGCCATTTTGTTTGACTGTTCTGATACATAGTCAAGATCTTTTTGAGGGTAGCACGTATTGTCTGTGGTGTTGAATTACATCATCAGCGAAGAGAATGCAGTTGCTCTTGATACGATCACAGAGGTCATTTATGTAGAATATGAAAAGAGGTAGATTGAAGTCACCAAGGAAGATAAAAGCGTGTGGGCAGGATGCTGCCCATGTTAGTGGTGTATTTAGCTTATTTACATGTTCGATGTCATAATCAGGGGCTCTGTAACATAATAAGAACTAAAATGTGATATTTAAGGTCAGTTCAAAGATAATGGTCTCAGGAAGAGCAAGCTCTTGGGTTACTTGGATATTTTTTAGAACTTTTTTTGGAAGATAGCAATACTACCTCCGCCACGGATTTCACAATCTGATCGGTAAACATGATAGTCTCTTACTGAAGTAATGGAGTCAGGGAGAGATGCGTTGAGCCATGTTTCACAGACAAATATGATTTCGAATTAAGAATTTTGTTGATGTAACTTATGAAATCATAGCAGATATCCTGAGGACGAGGAATTTTCTTGATTATTTTGAGCAACAGTTGATTTTAGGTTCTCTTGTTTGATTATTCTCATTTTTAAAAGAATGATAATTCTATTTGGAGTGAAAAAAGTTTTCCCTTGCTTGTGAAGGTTGAAACAAATCATAGAGTCTTATTGATTGCTTAACAGAAAACATTAGCCCCAATTCTAAACTGTGAGTTAACCTGAAGAACTTCCTCACCCAATGCCTTGAAGTTAAGAATCCACACACTCACATTTTTAATTATTGTATTTTGAAAAGAGGAAAAACAGAAAAAAATGATTAATACAGAAATAAAATATCAGTATGTGAACAAAAAAATGACTAAATTTAGCAGAGTTTGGAGACTTGGTAGTCACTAGAGTCGACTGAAAAAAATCAGACAGAAAGTAACAAACACAAAAATGATTGTGAGCAGTTGGATTTGTTCAAAATCTCTCTTAGAATTAGGAGTGATGAGAGGAGAAGTTCCAGAATATGTATCTTTTTGACGATCATCTTATCCAGAATTACTGATGAAAGAGCTCCAGGAACAGGTTATCAAAAATTCAGAGACATTGATTTCTACCTACAACTATAATCTCTCATCACCATCCAGACTTTGATATCTGTATGTACTTGAAAGAATTTTAAATAAAATATTGTACTGTTGATATTCAACATCCGATAAATTGTCAAAGATGTATAAAGATACTTCAAATGTGTGTTGGAAATGTAAATGTAAGGAAGGAACTTTCTACCATCTTTGGTGGACTTGTGATACAAACACAAACACACACACACCAAAAAAAGGAAAAGAAACACTGGGATAAGATTCATATTTTAATATAGAAAATTCCAAAAACAAGTGAACAAATTAAATCAGAGACTGATCTTTTACTGTATGTTTCACAAACAAGAAACTTGAAAAAAAATTAAGACTTTATATTGCATAACAATATAGTCACAATTTTGGGGGGTATTGACAGCAGTGAGGATGCTTTATGCACAAAAATGGAAAGATATATTAATTCCCACAGTGGAAGAAGTGCTGTGAAAACTGATGGAACTAATGGAGATGACCAAATTAACACTTCATTTAAAGACTACATTGGACTTTCTTTTTATCTGGAAATGTCTTGCAACCCACTTTATTTCATCCTCCCCAGCCCTTGTATGATGATCATATGGCAGAAGAAGCATTGGTACTGGGTGAGGACAGTCCTGAAAGGGCATTAGTGTTTGATTCTCTGCTTTCAGGCAAAGCTCCAGGTGACACTGAATCCATTAATGACTTGAAATTGGCTCTGGGACCTTGATATAATCATTGATGTTCTTTCCTAAGCTGTCAGTTGCAAAGGAAAAGAAAAATCATATTTATTAAAAAGTGCTAGAGCTTTTCAAACATGACTTAAAAAAGATATTGAATTTCCTGGGTAGGGTTGATGGGAGGAATATTAAAAATGAATGTTTTTGTCAGAATTACTGATATTTTATAACATACATATACATAAAAACTCATTTTTCTATTTTATTTTGACATCACATGTTCTTTTGTATTCAGGTCTGGTCTCAGAATGATAATGTAGCATTTGGGGATGAAGATGCATCCCAGCAACCCAGCATTGGAGAGCAAGATGGAGAAGACCTGCACAGCCACCATATACTTCCCTTTGGTGCTCAGATAGGTGGGCAGGAAGGACACCCAGACACTGCAGAAGACCAGCATGCTGAAGGTGATCAGCTTGGCTTCATTGAAAGACCCAGGCAGATTCCTGGCCAGGAAAGCCACTGTGAAGCAGATGGCAGCCAGGAAGCCCATGTAGCCAAGGGCACCATAGAACATGGCAACAGAGCCTTCATTGCACTGTAGAATGATTTCTCCAGATTGTGAATGCATGTCTGACTCAGGGAATGGAGGGAAAACACCTAACCAGATGCTGCAGAGAACAACTTGGACGCCACTGCAAGAGAGGATTATGGAGTTGGCCAAACTCTTTCCCAGCCATCTTTGAATATTATTCCCTGGTTTTGTGGCCCAGAAGGACAGCACCACTGTGATGGTTTTGGCCAAGACAGAAGAAATGGCAGCAGAGAAGATGATGCTGAATGCCGTTTGTGAAAGAAGGCAGGTGACTCTCTTTGGCTGGCCAATGAGTAAGAATGGGGTGAAGAAGGAAAGCAGGAGACAAACCAGAAGGATATAAGAGAGGTCCCGATTGTTGGCTTTGACTATGGGAGTTTCTTGGAATTTAATGAAAGTTCCCAAGACAAAGCCTGTAATTAAAGAGAGGANTTCCCAAGACAAAGAATGTGATTAAAGTGAGGAACAAGGCAATGGAAGTCAAGATGATTCCTAATTTTTCTTGATAGGATAGGAAAGTTTTTGTTTTGGGGATACAGTGATCTCGGTTGTTGTTTGGATGTTGATCTGGTGGACATTTGCTGCATTTTTCTGCATCTGAAAAAGAGCAAGAATTGCATTTAACTTAAAGCTACATGCTGACTTCCCCTGTTGAAATGTTGACTGGGCTTCCAGGAGTTGTGTGTTCCTCTCTTGCCTGGTCCATGGAAAATTTGTCTTACAGAAAATAGTTCCTGTGTCCAAAAAGGTTGGGGTTGGCTTCCATGGAACCTNTCCAAATGGAAGACAAACATTCTGGGTGTGGGGGGGGGGGGGGGATTCCTGTATTATAGGCAGAATAATGATTGCTTGCCTCTGATCTAATATATGACAGGATGCCCTGGAACCTCTCACTTTTATGGGAAATGGGGTACATAATAATGTGAAACATGAAAAGTGCGATAAAGACAAAGGTTAAGAGAAGTCAACTCCCTGGTGAAGCTAAGATTTTTTTTCTCCAATTGTTTTTATGTTCTGTTCCGACTTTAACCTCTAGAGCTAAACCTCTTATCATTTAGTAGAGAAAAAAAATATGCATATTAGATGTGACTCACTAAAAAACTTATCAAAATGCCTTCATAGAAAATTTTTGAGGTACATGGTCTTCCTAGAAAGGAAAGTTTCCCCTTTCCTCTGGTGTCACCCACCTTCCATGGTGGAGATGGTTCCTTCTGCACAGTGAAAACAGTCGTAGCAGCACATGGGCCTCCCTTCCTGAGCCACCTTCATGAATCCTGGATGGCAGCTTTCCACACACCTGGAAGGAGGCAGGGGCTGAACAAAGGAAGGAAGACCAGGAGATGATTTATGATTTAATTTCTAGAAGGGGGCATAAGATGGAAAATTTGGTGATCTCCTGCTTATATTTAGTTTTGCTCAATCTAAAGCTTATACAAAGAGCTCAGAAATATGCTTGTTTGCACATTGCCTCCATCCTTTTTTTTTTTCTAATATTATGTACATGCCCATTTTAGTTTATGTTCTAAATTTACATGTTACATTGCTAAAGATAATGTTTAATGCACTTTTTTCCTTGGGGAAAGAAACCAAACCTACCCTGGGTCAAACATTCCTTGCTTTGAGATGACTAGAGAATAGTTTCCTTAAACAGACAAATATATATATTTCTTAAAGAGAGCTTGATATCCACCCAACAAACATGTTGCTTCTCAGGCAGGATGTAAATGGCATTCAAAATCACTCTGTGACCCAAGAAAGCAATCCTGTTCATAAGAGATTCACAAAAAGTGAAATGATTTTCTCTACCTTGTTCAGATTATTGATTTCCGCTATAACCTTTGGATCGACCATGAACTTGAAATCTTGGGATCCTTGTTTTTCTAGGCTGCCAATCATCAGTTTCTTAATTGACCTTTTGTGATATAGCCAATTGACAATCCAGGTCTACTGTTAGTTCTCCTTTCTCACCAGATATACTCCTTCTTTGGATTTATTATAAAATTCAGAATTTCCAAGGAAGGGATGAATCTGGAATGGGAGGAAAATATGAGAAAGTTTAGCCATGTCCAAACTTCTGTGTGGAAAAAGGATTTTTTGAAATGACCATCAGAGCATTAGTATTCCGTATATTATTATTAACATCCTCTGATGCTAAGGAGTTTTACTCCCCCTCCCCACCTGAAAAGAAATCTATCTAATTGCAAAACACAAGCAGAGGAGAGGAGTTTCCTTTTTAGTTTTAGTTTCACAGCAGCAAGCAGCTTCAGTACAGAACAGTTGAACTAAGCCACGCTCCTTGCTGTCTCCTCCTTCCTCACACAGCAAATACTGCTTCAATTTCCAAACAGCCTTCAAATCTCTCACATACTGACAGGACGCTAGCTAGATGAATACCAGTGAATACTGGTAGGCAGAGACAGAATTTCCCCTGCCCCCTTATTTTCTTCCCCCAAAACTATGCCCAACCACATAGTTTCATAGCAAAGCACAGGTATCGAGTTATACTTTTATATTTCCCTTTCATTACAAAATCAAGACAAGGTTATTTTGGATTTCATTCATAGAACATAGAATATTAGAGTTGGAAGAGACCTCTGAAGCATTCCTGTTGACATCCCTTCTCAAGCAAAAATTCAGTTAATTTATTGTACTCATAATATATGATATTTTCAAAACAACTCCCCAGTTTATAACATTACAAAACGGATTCTTGGCTACAGGAGGAATGGATGTAACAGAAAAGAAATACCTGCCAAGCCTTCAGTCTTGAAGTTTGCAAGCTTTTATACAACCTTCCATCTTTGTCCTCTTGAATCTGGACAAATAGGCTGTATGTAAGGCCTGGGCCACAGCCCAGATGGTGCTGTAAATGAAATAATTGTCCAGACATCGAATCTAATCCATCTTTTCCTGGGAAAGAGTCTGTAATTCTTCTCTCTCTCTGCACCGTCTCCAGAATTTCACAGAAAAGGCATCCTTGATGTATGAGCGCATAAAGGATTTTACTGCAAAGCCTTCCATGAAATAATAAAATGACCTAAACCCACTGTACTTTGTCATTTGATTTGTCTTCAAAGGAAAAGAAAGAATGCTGTCAATGAATTGGAAATAAAGTTTTTCTTCAGACAAATAAGTGCTAAAGTTCTAGACTACTGTTGTTATCAGGACTTGTCCTGCAACAGGTTGCTAAAGGCCCTGTGCCACTGGTCAACAGACACAAGACATATGCATAAAGGATACAGCGGATGAGCAAAATTTTGGGGATGGCTCCATCCATTGTCATCCGCTCCAGAAAGTG
>BHFT01002588.1:0-12604 GCA_004320025.1 Laticauda laticaudata | reverse complement strand
ATTTCTTGAGGTGCAGCTTTCCGTACCAGGTGTGCATATGTTTCCACCAGCCGAGGAGCACCTCCAAAGTGTAACCCAGACTCTCTGCCCTCTCTCTCCAAGCAGCCTGCTTCAACTTTGGTTGCCCTGTACAGCCGGTGTCCCTTCCGCCACAGATAGTCATTCTCTCTCAGCCACTCCAGCACTTCATCCTCGTGCGCCTCCTCAATATAGTATTGCCTCCTTCCCATTGTCGCATACGCCTCTTCCTCCCTTTGGCTGGACCAGATGGCCCTCATCAGAGGGGCTCCCAGGTAGTAGGGGACTGCTCCTCCCACACCACCACCAGCAGCAGCACCGCCAGCAGAATCATCATCATCATCATCATCATCATCATCATCATCCTCACCAGCAGGATCATAATCATCATCATCATCATCGCAGCAGCAGCAGCAGATCATCATCAGCAGCAGCAGTGGCAGCAGGATCAGCAGCAGCAGGACCAGCAGGACCAGGATCAGCAGCAGTAGAGTAAGCACCAGCAGGGCCAGCAAGTCCAGGAGCACGAGCAGGACAGGATCATGAGCAGGATGAGCAAGACCAGGAGCACGAGCAGGACGAGCAGACGAGCAAGACCAGGAGCACGAGCAGGACGAGCAAGTCCAGGAGCACCAGCAGGACGAGCAGGACCAGCAGGAGCCGAGCAGCTTCAACAGAGTAAGCACCAGCAGAAGTCCCAGCACCAACAGAAAGCACCACCGCCAGGAGCAGCTTCAGCAGAAGCCCCAGCAGAAGCAGAGTCAGGAGCAGGGTGCGGGAGGTTGGCCCTGTCCCTCTTGCCAGGGATGGCGGCAGGCTGCTGAGGCTTTCGCTTCCTCCCATGGTTGTGGGGATTGCTGGCTGGCAGGGAGGCTGGCAGGCACCAAGGCTGGCTGGAAGGCTGGCAGGAAGGCTGGCAGGAAGGCTGGCAGGAAGGCTGGCAGGAAGCCAGCACGAAGGCTGGCAAGCAGGCACCAAGGCTGGCAGGAGCCTGGCAGGTAGGCTGGCAGGAAGCTGGCAGGTAGGCTGGCAGGAAGCCTGGCAGGAAGCCTGGCAGGGAAGCCTGGCAGGGTAGGCTGACAGGAAGTCTGGCAGGAAGGCAGGCAGGCTGGCAGCAAGGCTGGCAAGCAGGCATGCAGGCAGGGCAGGCAAGAATTGAAGTGCCAGCAGCAGGTCTTTCCTCGGATGCTGGCCACGTGCGAGCTGCTTCCCTTTATATCCGGGGGGCTTACGCAATGCTTCCCCCCCGCATCGCAATTAACACTCGGCACCCGTTCCGCTTCCGCTGTGCATCCGCTAGGCTTCCGCTGTGCATCCGCTTTATCACTGTGCATCTGCTGTGCATCCGCTTCATCCGTTCGGCGTCCGCTCTGCATCCGCTGTATCCGTCCGCGTCCACTTCACTGAGGCCCCGGAAGCCCTGCGGTTGTGCCATCCGCCCATCCGCTTCCATCCGCTGGGCTTCCATTCCGCATCCGCTTTCCCTCCGCCCTGCGTCCTCCCCGTGTCGTTTTATCCGCTCCGGTTATGCAAATTTTTGCTCCTTTAAGAGCGGATAACAACGGATGGAACATTTTGCTCGTCCGCTGTGTCCTTTTTGCATCCGTTGGCAGTGTGACATGGGCTTTAGGAGTAGAGCAATGGTGGGATACAATTTTTTTACTACGGTTCTGTGGGCGTGGCTTGGTGGGTGTAGCAAGGGAAGGATCCTGTAAAATCTCAAGTCAGAGTGGGATTTGCTGGTTCTCTGAACTACTCAAAATTTCCACTACCAGTTCTCCAGAACTGGCCAGAACCTGCTGAATACCACCTCTGGAGTAAAGCTATCGTTGACTTTCGACTACAATTGAGCTCAAAATATTTATTGCTAAGCAAAACATTTGTTGAGTTTTATCCCATTTTACACCCTTTCTTCCCACATTTCTTGAGTGAATAACTGCAGTTGTTAACTTAAAAATACAGTTATTAAATGAATCTGGCTTCCCCTTTGACTTTACTTGTCAGAAATTCTCAAATGGTGATCACTACCTATTGATTCCACTGTGAATATCTATTTTTATATTCATGATTATGAATCTCACTAATTTTGACATTGATGGTCATGTAACTCATAAATATGAATCAGTTGCCCAGCATCTGAATTTGGATCACATTACCATGGGGTTATAAATTTGATTATAAGTGATTATAATGATAATAAATGATTATAAAGTGATTATAAGTCCCTTTTTTCAATGCCATTGTAAGTTTGAACAGTCACTAAACAAAATTGTTGGAAGTCAAGGACTACCTATAATTGGACCTGAGGCACAAAAGGCCCTGTACTAAATTTCTTGCAGGTCCTAGAAAGGGATCAGTTGGTATCTCATATAAGAATCATCAAGTGTCTCTTCCTGAAATCTATGAAACAGAATAGGGAAAGAGAGAAAGAATGGAAGGAAGAGAGAAAGAGAAAAATGCAGTAGAGATACCATCGAGAGAAAGAGGGAACGAAAGAAAGAAGAGTAGTTCTGACAACTTATCCCAGCCAGCAGGAGATTCCTTCTTAAGCAATGTGGTTTTACACGCCTCCTATACTTGACCTTCTCTTTAATAGCAGCCAGCCATAAATAAGGAATACAAAAATGGTATGGCATTTTACATTACTTGTTCTCAGACTGTAGTATGGATATATTGCCATATTACATGGATATTTCATTCTCTTTTTATGGCTAATAGCCATGAAAGCTGACAGCCTTCTCTTCTAAAATTTTACATTTTATTGTTCCATCACTTTTTTTCTCACTTTATTAATGCTTTTGGAAACCTCATTTTAACAACAGAACTTCTTTGATTGGGCATATTGGTAAATAATATTTGTAATGTCCAGGGACAGATGAATTAATTCCCAAGCTAAAGATATTCTGCCCTAATCTTTATATATCAACTACATAGAAAGTTAGTAGAACAGTAGAACATCATCCTGTATGTAACTTGAGAAAAATGTAGTAGATTATGGGGATGCAGTAGATGTAATTTATCTTGATTTTGTAAAAGTGCTTAGCAAAACATCCCACAATATTCTGATAGGAAAGCAAGTGAAGTGTAGTTTGATTATATGAAAATTAAAGGGTTGCTTGATCATGGTGAAAGTATATTCCATTATTTTTCGTTAATCTGGAGAGAGCCATCGGTGAGGCGCGAAAGATCAAATTCACATGTGCAGCTACAATTAAACTGATTTATTGCTATTGATGCTTATGTACATGCTTATGTTCTCAACTAAAAATTAGCACCTAAGAGTTAGATAAGGAAATAAGTCAATAGAATGCAAAGATCAATGGAATTCAACATGGTCTTCTTGTAACTATGTAGGGATTCTAGGCTGATTTCTCTTTGATCCCAACACCCAGGTTCTGCCACTCCTTCCCCCACATCAGGGCTGTCAAACTTCCAGCCCATAGATTGGATGTGTCATATGTTGGCCACATCCATGTCCGGTTTAGCAAAAGGTAAAAAAAAGTCTCAATACATCACATGATGCCGCCACAATGGTGTGAGTTTGATACCCCTGCCCTACATTATCAACTGCACAGGATTCAGTCCCAGACCCTCTATTATTCAGTTTTATTTTTAGAAATACATTTTATTAAGTTTCATTATGAGATAAGCATATAGGGAAAAAGTTTTTTTTTCAATGAGAGATAGAAAAGGTGCAGAGAAAAAAAGTGATAGCTTCCAATTTTTTCAGTGCAGTAGAATGCAAACCAAAAAAAACCAGCCTCAATTTTTGCTTGATATTTCACGACATTTTAAGCCATTTCCCCTGGTTGCAAAAGCATTCTAATGATCAAAACCTAAAATCAAGGTTTCTTTTTTTTTTCATTTTTATTAACGATTTCAGAGAAGAGGCTAAATACTTCAGGGCTTTGCAGGTGACACATTGCCTGGGTTAGTTTAAAAATATAGAAAAATGATAGAAAAAAGATTCAAAAGGAATTTAACAGGTTAAAAATGATCTGATAATAATAGAATTCAATTTAATAGAGACAAGTGAAGTGTTCTTTAAAGGTAGACCTCAATTTATAACCAACAATTTAGCCCAAGATTTCTGTTATTAAGTGAAACATTTGTTAAGTGAGTTTGGCTTGCCCCATTTTCATGACTTTTCTTGCCACAGTTGTTGAGTGAATCATGGAAATTGTTAAATTAGGAACATGGTTATTAAGTGAATCTGGCTTCCCCATTGACTTTGCTTGATCGCAAAAGGGGACATTGCAATTGTCATAAGTATGAGTCAGTTGCCAAGCACCTGAATTTTGATAACATGACTGTGGGAATGCTGCAATGGTCATAAGTGTGAAAAATGGCCATAGGTCACTTTTTTCAATTCTGTTGTAACTTTGAACGGTCATTAAATGAACTGTTGTCAGTTGAGGACTATCTATACTTGCTTTAAAAGTCCAAATATATAAAAATTAAATGCAGATTACCTAGCCTAACAAGCTGACAATAATACTAATAAACAATATCTTGGAACAATAGACAATTCCAAATTGAATATCAGTCAGGAATATGATCAGTTTTAGGTTGCATTTAAAAAAGGATATCTTTCAAATAATAGGAAGTAAATGTTACACATTAGTATTTGTCAGATTCTCATCTGGAATAACCTGTCCAGTTCAGGATATTACAATTTAGCAAAATAAATATTCAAAGGATTGGAATAGAGAAAGGAAATAGACATTATCAGGAGATGTCAATAAAAATGGATAGTTGGTTTTTATGATATATCTTAAACATGCTATTTTTTCTTTGTCATATTTATTTTGCTTTCTTGTTAAAGCACTCTTTTGTTAATTAAAAAAACAATAAAAATACATTTTAAAAAACTACCAGCAATTTCTATTCGCCTATGTACTGACATTGTCATCTGGACTGGTATTGAAATATCTTTAGGGAAAGAGACAAGTTCAAAAAACAAGGAGCCAACAATTCAACCCTGACCTACTATACATATATTTATTGTCTACTATTGACTGTGGTCTATGGATCACAGTTAGGGGTGTGATTCAACCAGTATAACAACCAGTTGGTTGAGTGTGCTCTTTGCACACATGCAGAGAATTTGCTACTGACCTTCTCTTGCAATCCTGCAATCTCCCTGTGTATTAAAAAGCTGATGCGCGGCAATTCACTGTGCCACACAAAGCAGCTGAGCTTGGAGACCAGGAAATAAAGGTCAGAATAAAGCCGGTGTCAGCATTCCAGCAAACCTCCATTCCAACCAATAAATCCGAGACAGACATCTCTCCAAGGTTCCTTTATTTGGATAGTAACTAGTACATCTGTGGAATCCCAAATCTGAAAGTTTTGGGCTTCCTTGCAAAAGTAAAAACTACAAATCCATTCCCCCTTACCCATCATCACATCACCTGGCCCAATCACCACCCATCCCAAAGTAAGATTTCCATTTCATTATACTCCATACTCTGTGACCTTGAACCAGCAAAATAATTTTATTTTGTCTAACTCAATAAACTCAAATGAATTTCCCCCTCCCACTTTCTCAGGCTCAATTGTGGCAGCAAGGGAGCATCGAATCTCAATATGGCTTCGAAAGCTGACAGCCAGGGCTGATGGGCAGGCCCAACAGCTAAGCAAACCGATTTGCTCACAGATTATCCTTGGAGCTATCGGTTGGGCTGAACCGTGCCGAACCAGTAGAATCCCACCTCTGATCACAGTTTGACATTTATAGATATCCTGGACTACAAAACTCTACATGACCACTAGATGGCAGGGATGATATAACAGGAAATTCCAGTGTTTTGCTGCCATCTAGCCATTATCTGAAGTCTTTGAAGCCCCGATGTGTCGATTTTGTTAAAAAATCAACTGCTATGTGCAATCTGAAGACAGACGGAAGGTAATGGACTTGTTTACATTTGAAAAGAGAAGGCTGAAGTGGAGGAATGCCATATATCCTTTTAAATGTCATGTAGGAGAAGAAAGTCAAGACCAGCTCTCCTTCAAACCACAGGAAGAAAATAATGCATTTAAATTGCTGGAAGGGAGAGTACAATTAAATGTCGGGGGGGGAACCCTAGCCGTAAAAACAGCCAAAACAGCAGAACCAATTACACAAGAAGGTGGTAGCTTCCATTTACTAGTTATGTTCAAGCAGAGGATCGACAGGGATTTGTTGTTGATCCTTTAATTTTTATTCAAGCAATGAATGGGGGGGTTGGAAGAATGCCTAAATGGCTTCTTCCAACACTATTATTCTATACACCCTAATAATACCTTTCCGAAGCCATTTAAGCTAAAGGCCATCACTGTCATCTCTGGTGCTGACTTCCACCCAATAATTTCCCAGGGTTGGAAGCAGCTATCCTTTAACATAGATTAAAGGTGATGCTGTTTTTTACCACTTTGCCTGTAAGGATTCTGGGAGATGGGAGGTTTTTAGTTCAACAATAGAAAGAGATGTTCAGCTGGAGGAAACAGCAAATTGTATACCTAAAGAAAGAAAGACAATTTAAATCCAAAGCAACATACCAAGAGCAAACCCTCAATCCTAAATTGCATTAACAGAGGGATTCAATCAAGTTCATGTGAGGTACTAACCACTATATAAAGCCTTAGTAAGATCACATCTGGAATAATGCATCCAGTTTTGGTCACCTCACTATAGGTGTGGTTGATGTTGAGACTCTTTCCAGAGTCCGGAGAAGAGCAACCAAGATGATTACGGGACTGGAGACTAAAAAATATGATGAATGATTGCAGAAACTGGGCATGGCTACTCTAGGGAAGAGAAGGACCAGGGGAGACATGATAGTAGTGTTCCAATACTTGAGGGGCTGCCAGAGAGAGGAGAGGGTCAACCCAGTGGTGGGATTCAAAACATTTTACTACTGGTTCTGTGAGCATGGCTTGGTGAGCATGGCTTGGTGAGCCTGGTAGTGGAAGGATGCTGCAAAATCCTATTCCCTCCCCACCCTACTAACCTGCTTTCCAGCTCTGTTCTCCTGTGCAGGGCAACAAAAGAAAACCCAACTGATCAGCTGAGACTCAAGAGGCAGAGAATGGGGCGGAGCCAGTCACAGGTGGTATTTTCTGGTTCTCTGAACTATTCAAAATTTCTGCTACCGGTTCTCTAAAACTGGTCAGTACCTGATGAATATCACCTCTGGGGCAACCTATTTTTCAAAGCATCTGAAGACCAGACAAGGAAAAATGGGTAGAAAGTGACCAAGGAGAGATTCAACCTGGAAATAAGGAGAACTTTTCTGATAGTGAGAACGATCAACCCATGAAACAGGAGTTGCCTTCAGAAGTCGTGGGAGCTTCACAACTAGAAGCTTTCAAGAAGAGAGTGGACTGCCATCTGTCAAAAATGGTGTAGAGTCTCCAGCTTGGGCAGGGGGTTTGACTAGGTGACCTACAAGGTCCCTTCTAACTCTGTTATTCTATTCTATTTCTTCAAGAGATTTGTCTAAGACATTTGTGTGAAACCAGCAAAAAAGCCGAAAGTTTCTCAAGCATGTTTGTAAGCTTGTTGAACACAGGTTTTGATTATGTGGGCTGGCTAACCAAGAGCAAAGCACAAAACATGCCCACACAACAATAAGATTTGATGGTTCAATCTTAACAACAACACGATGATTGCAGGGAGGGTCTCACAAAGCAGTGAAGCAAAAGGCAGATGACAATATGATCTCTTGACAAATGGAAGGCAACATCTATTGGAAAGAGCAATTCTAGCAACTCATTGTTGACTTTGAAATTAATGCCAAAAGCCGTCCAAGGAATTCTCAGTATCATTGTCAGGGACACAATGGGAAATCTTGGTTTGAGGTGCTGTAGTGCTTAAGCAGAAAATAAGGTAAATCCTGAAATGCTTTTTATAATGAGAGAGGCAATTAGATTGGAAGGAATGCAGTCAAAATCAAAAGTGCCACTAGACTGGTTTTGTGTATGTCTGTGTGAGAGAGAGAAAGAGAGAAACTATGAGAGATTAGAACGGACACAAGAGTTAGAATGTCAGATATATCTACTACTGAATTACAAATAAGAAAGGATCAGGATGCATTTATTCAGAATAGAATAACAGAGTCAGAAGGGACCTTGGAGCAGGGGTGGGCTGCTGGGGGTTCTCAGGGGTTCAGGAGAACCCCTAGCTAAAATTCTGTGCAGTTCAGAGAACCCCCAATCCCATTCCTGGCTGGTGATGGAGCATCCACAACAGAACAGAACAGAACAGAACAGAATGAATAGAATACCTTATTGGCCAAGTGTGATTGGACACACAAGGGATTTGTCTTGGTGTAAATACTCTCAGTATATACAAAGAAAAGGTACATTCATTAAGAAGCAAGAAAAGGTTGACTTCCTCTTTGTGGCAGCTTTTTAGATATTGGGACACTGTTTTCTTTTCACTCCCTCACCCTTCCTTCTCTCTCTTATGAACTCTCTAACATGGGATTACTGACCAGCAACTGCCACATGTCCCTCAAACTCATCTTTAGCAGTCAAAGTCTTCCAACAACACAGTTTTTGAAAATAGAGAATGCTGTTTCCCATCCTTCTGCCAAGGGAACCCCAAAAACAGGATGACATAAGCCCCCAAGTAGGTTATCTATGCCCTACTAAAACTATTGTGTGGAAGAACAATGTAAGAAAGCAGAAGGCTTTTTGTATTAGTAAGACTACACCTAGAGTACTGCATCCAGTTTTGCTCACCATACTATGAAAAAGATGTTGAGACTCTAGAAAAAGGGCAGAGAAGAACAACAAAGATGATCAGGGGACTGGAGACTAAAACATTCAATGAATGGTTGCAGGAACTGAGCATGGCTAGTCCAGTGAAGAGAAGGACCAGGGGAGACAGGATAGCAGTCTTCCAATATTTGAGGTATGTCTATAGAGAGGAAAGGGTCAAGCTATTTTCTAAAGCACCTGTAAGCCAGACAAGGAACAATGGATGGAAAATGAACAAGGAGAGATTCAACCTGAAAATAAGAAATTTTCTGACAGTGAGAACAATCAACCAATGAAACCACTTGTCTTAAGAAGTTGTGGAGCTTCACCACTGGAAGCTTTCAAGAACAAACTGGACTGTTAATAGTCTGTAAAATAGATTCCTGTATTATAAACTCATGGTAAATAAACTTTGCACAATCCTGAAAAATTCAAAACACTGGTTTACACACTCTCAAAAACAATTGTACAAGCTATTCCTTTTTTCCCCATTAAAAACATTTCAAAACAATCACCCCTCCAATTTTCATTTATCTAGATGGGGTTTTTCTAAACTGTGTTTTGTATGATCCTAGAATTTCATAAGGATTTCCATGACATATTTTAAAAGTTCATTTGAACACTGCATGTCTACCTAGAGAACTTTGCCTCTTGATTCAGGGTTTCCAGGGATATTTTTTAAAAAAAAAATATTTCACTGTCTGAAAAAGAAAATGGAAACCCTTGATCTAGGAAACGCATTTTATTGCACCCCATTATTAGCTTTGCTCTGTAAAATTTGGCTTCCAGCAAATTTCAGCAATTCACTGTCTGGAAGGTTTGAGCAATTAAGGAAAAATAGGGTTGGGATTGAAAGCACCCTGCAGGTTCCAAACTGCCAATCTTGCTGGGTTTTTTAGAAAGGTGGTTAAAAACTGCTTCTTTTTAAGCAGACTTAGAAACAGGTGCAGTACAGATGCTTTATTGAAATGCAAAATTCAGTTTGCTTTGGATGTGTTTAAGGCTCCTGGCATAAAACTGCACAAATGTTTATTATTTGATTCATATTTATGTATAATTTAAATCTAACTTTAAGAAACAGGGTATGTTAAGCTCTGGAGTCAATTGCAATAGGAGCAGCAAGGCAGTCCAATCAAATAAATGAAAAGTATGCAATATTTTTTGCTGTAGAGAATCCACAATAGCATTGATGATTGAATCTATCACTGTACTGAATCTATCACCCAAAGCCTTGTATTGTCAAATCCAGTTCAGATTACTAACCTGAGTTTTCCTGCATTGAAAACCAATTATTTTGTTTACAGTGTGCACTAAAAACATCACTAATTTAACGATTTAATATATTGTTAATGGCAATGTTTCTGCTTTAAGGCTTGATGTTTTAATGGTCTATATTGCTATTTTGATACTGAACTAGTGGTGAGATTCAAAACAATTTACTACTGGTTCTGTGGATGTGGCATGGCTTGGTGGGCATGACAGGGAAAGGTTACTGCAAAATCCCCATTCCCTCCCCACCCCACTAACCTGCTTTCCAGCTCTGTTCTCCTGTGCAGGGCAACCAAAGAAGACTCAGCCAATCAGCTGGAACTCGGGAGGCAGAGAATAGATGGGGCGGGGCCAGTCAGAGGCAGCATTTGCTGGTTCTCCAAACGACTCAAAATCTCCGCTACCAGTTCTCCAGAACCAGTCCAAACCTGCTGAATCCCACCTCTGTACTGTATGCCATCCAGAGTCTCTTGATACTGAGATAGGCAGCATACTAATTTAATAAATAAAGAGTAACATTGCTGTTCCGGATTTTAGTAAGTTACAAGTTTTGACCTCTGGCCTGACCTGTTGCCTTTTGGAAGTGTTAATTGTCTTACTGTGTATGTGTCCTAAAGATGTCCAAAGTGGCAGTTCACACTATTTTGACTACAGCATTATCCAGGGATTCCACACAAAAGAAATAGTACGAAAACATGCAATTTATCACGAGCCAATAGAATGAGGATTAAATGGACCTATGCCCTACCTTTGGAGAAGGCAATTCCCTTAGATCTTGTAAGTCTTTGAACTTCAATGTTGGAGAAGATTCCTGACAATACTGTTCACAAGACAAAACAAACAAACAAATGCAGCATATCAACCTAGAGTTCAAATCTGAGGTATAAATAACTAAATTCAAATCATACTACTTCAGGTGTGTTATCTGAAGACTTAGCTCTCTGAAGAAAGCTCTAATATTGAAAAAAATGGAAGGAAAGACAAGAAGGGAGCTGGATAAACTCAGTTATAAAGTTTAAGGGTGGACCATTGGAAGACCTGAAGGATCTGTTTAGGGACAGAGAAAATATATCTAAAAGCTCATACTGACTTAATAGTACACATGTAGTCCTTCAATCAAAGCAAAGACTGAGCTTCCTTTGAGAAGTCTGGGTAACTGGGAAAGGTGGAAGGAGAGAGAAGAAGAGGTCCACTAACAGTAAGGTGAATGGACCAAGTGACATGGAAAATGTGTCAGTTCTGCCCCAACTTGGTCCCTCAAATAAGAGCAACCCTCAACTCCATTCTGGTGTGAAAGATTTATTTTACTAAAGGCCAAATGAATTACAGAAAAACAAATCCAAAACTGATGTTCATGCGCTCGTTTTCTTAGTTAACTTTCCCCATCCAGTTCCTCCCATCTGCTGGTCCCTTATGATCCAATTTATTTGACTAAATTGTTTTGGGAATGATCTCTTCAATGGTGGCCTGATTGGTGAGCTGTTACATTCCTTTCCCAGGACTTTGACTTTACGATGGTGTCACTGTAAGACACAATGAATAATGATTATTCCCCCCTCCCATTCAGCTCCCTCACCCCTATAGTTCATGGCAGACTACAAAACCTTTGCCAGACCAATTCTCAAATACAGCTTGTCCCCCTGGAACCAGCACTGTATATTGGACATTAACACAATTGAGTGGGTTCAGATATATTACTCGAGAAAAGTACTCCACTCCCCCACTCACAATAGAATTCCCTATAATAATTATAGGGAATTCCCTATTCTCCAGGCTCAAAAATTTGGGCCTGGACAATCTAGAACTGCACCACCTGTGGTCCCATCTAAGCATAGTACACAAAAATGTCTGTTACAATATCTTACTTGTCAATGACTCCTTCAGCTTCAATCACAATAATACATGGACAAACAATTGATACAAACTCAAGGTAAACCACTTCAAACTCGACTGCAGAAAAGATGACTTCAGCAACAGAGTGGTCAATGCCTGGAACACCTTACCAGACTCAGTTGTTACAGCCTCAAACTCAAACTGTCTATTGTAGACCTCACCCCATTCCTAAGAGATCCTTAAAGGGCCATGCATAAGCACATCAAGCGTCCCTGTCTTACTGCCCCTATTTATCAATATTTACTTCCTTTGTTCTTGTTAATGTTCATAATTATACTTGTTATCTTGCACATGTTTGACAAACAAATCAATAAAATTAAAAAAAATGTGGAGCATATTGGAGTATATTCATAAACTGGAATAGAGCATGGAAACAAGGTCAGCCAATGAATAGGCATAGCAACTAAATCAGCCAATGAGGATAATTTGGAAACTGAAACTAGAATTAGCCTAGGCTGGAAGCTGAAGCTAAAAGTAGTCTAGGCATGGCTTTATGCTAAGCTCCTGTCACACAGCACCAACGGATGGAAAGAGGATGTAAAATGGAGAGAAACACTTGCCATCCATTGGTTAAGACGATACATCCATTCTGTACTCACTGTGTCCGTTTTTCATACTCTCTATCCGTCCAGAATCCGTCTACTGACATTTCATCCGCTCAAAAAGTTTTGAGCTGCAC
>BHFT01002587.1:0-71146 GCA_004320025.1 Laticauda laticaudata | reverse complement strand
AGTAAAAGATAACTTTTCTCTAATTTAAAGAGTCTAAGTATTTCTTTCTTGGATTTTGAATGGAGCACCACCTGACAGAGAATCTGTTTTCCTGTAACTTACACAGAAAACAGATCTTAGCCTTCTTCTGTGGAACACCTTTCAGATATTTAAGATGTGTTATTTTCTGCTGATCAACCTTCAAAATTAAACATTTCTAGCTCCTTCAGTCACTCATTGTTAGACCCAGTTTCTATTGCTTTTGATTGCAGTTCTTCATCACCTATTTTAGTTTCTCTTAATATTCCATAAAATGCTAAGATCGGAATTTCATACACAAATATAGAATATAGGACAATTACCTGTGATTTAGCATTTGTACGAGCTATGTCACACTATTTGCAGTTTCTGTGTAACTACAGTTCCAAGATTTTTTTTATACAGACTATTCCTAGGTCAGATATCCTGTACCTGTGCATTGGGTTTATTTTTCTTTGCAAGGAAATTCTATTGAAGTCATTGACCTCCTTATGCATAATTTAATTAAGTTAATTTAATTAAGGATTGATTATGCTGCATGAATTTCCCATCAGATTTTTTTCCTGTGGATGTGTCATTAAAAGCAAAGACCTTGACAATAAATATACCCAGAAAGCCATTGAATTTGCCCATCAAGTCTGTTGGAATAATGTATATTGGAAGGCATGGCCACCAGCCATCCAATAAACTCAGTGGTAGGATTCAAATAATTTAACAATCGGTTCTCTGCCCTAATGATTTCTTCCATATAACAAGTTCACCAAACTGCTTAGAAAGTTAACAACCGGTTTTCCTGAAGTGATGCGAATTGACAGAATCCCTACCATTGAATAAACTATAAAGTTCATAGCCACAGCATGATCATTTTGTCTTATCTGTTTGCCCTTTGTCAAATGTATAATTATTGCAGAATCCCTGTCTATCTGCCCATTTTTGATCCAATCTTGACATAAACCTATTATTCTCTATACACGCTGATCCCAATTTTGACCTAGCCTTTGTTTGTTTCCTGTGATACTTATCTAGCATTCTTGCTAAACTACTATTATGACATCTAATGTCTGTTTTGAGATTAAAATTACATTTATTTCTTGATATTGTAGCAATTGTAGTCCATTGTCAAGAATATCTGGCAATTTAACAAAGTCAGTTGACTGCTAATATCTAGCATTTTCAATACTAAAAAAAATAGAGGGTTTAATGGTCAACTAAGAAACCAGTGATAGCTGCATATTGCTACCCAGATTTTCAGCATAATAACTATTTTCACATCAATATTTAATTTAATAGATGCTTTCTCCAGAGCCTCTAAGAACAGCTTTATCTGGTTTAATGTCTGCAGAGTTTCCATCAAACTAGTGAAAATAACCCTAATAGTGATTTTGTTGCAGATTATTTCATTATTGTATCAAGTAATATTGTCAATGCACAAGTCAGGGGGAAGATTATTGGGACAATCCTCTGAGTGGGTGTTGTTTTACATGCAATTGATGCTTTGTTTTAGTAAATTATTTTTCTTGCTGATATACTGATGCTCTGTCTTATCTCTCTGTTGTTGCTTCCTGTGTAGATTGATAATATAGTGTGGAAACAAAAACAATGGATTATGGGCAAGCACTTTCTTTTTTTTTTTAAGAATAAAAAAGGCATCATGTCCATCATTGGAGGAAGAGAATACAATATCTCTTCGAGATCAAAACTTGACAGAAACAATGGAATCCTAATGAACTATTGAGGAAGACCTGGGAAATAGCTGGAAATGATGAAATGATTAAAACTGCTACTGTTCCAGGTCAGAGAGAGATGGTGCAATTGAGCCCATTAGAACAAAAATTCAGTACTTAATGTTTACTGCTGGTGGGATCAAAACTTTTCTGACAGAGTATTTTAGTAATATCTTAGGTAATTGTCCATTTCAATTTAAATCTCTGTTTTGAAATTGAATTGCATATAGCATAGGACTCTTATACAGCATTATAATAATATCTCTTGTTGAGTTTCTCATCTGCACCTCTATAACCGTCTGGTTTGGTTGTGCAACCCAACAGGACAGACACAGACTTCAGAGGATAATTAGGATGCAGAAAAAACAATTACTACCAACCTGCCTTCAATTGGGGACCTGTATACTGCACGAGTCAAAAAGAGGGCTGTGAAAATATTTACAGACCCCTCACATCCTGGACATAAACAACTAGACACAGGGACAGTTTTTTCTGAAGGTCACTCTGCTAAACAAATAATTCCCTCAACTAAATACTGTTCAACTATTTACAAAGTCTGCACTACTATTACTGTTAATCTTCTCATTACTCCTTATCCCCCCTTCCCCTCCCACTTGTGACTGTATGACTAAATTTGTCACTTATATCCTTACAATTTATATTGACTGTTTCTTAGTATGATTTGATTGCTTATTATACCCTATGACTATCATTAAGTGTTGTACTTTGTTGACTCTTGACGAATGAATCTTTTCTTTTATGTATACTGAGAGTATTTGCACCAAGATAAATTCCTTGTGTGTCCAATCACACTTGGCCAATAAAGAATTCTATTCTATTCTATNTTCTATTCTATTCTATTCTATTCTATTCTATTCAAGTACCCCTTTAACTACAATTCTCCCACTGTATCTTGGGAGTTCCTAATCTATTTATGAACTCTAAAGTATGTCTTCAGTAAGCAGCTTTTAGTCTTGGACACTGTACCAAGTTTGCTGTGGCTTTTCTTTGGCTACTGTTCCAACTAACTAGAGTGAATTGTGGCACTAGTAGTTGTAAAGTATAATAGAGTCATCTACTGTGGCACTTGTGGCAGCTTGAAGCTGGAAAATTTTATTTACATTTTTTTGTAAAAATATTTTATTTTACATTTTTTTCCTATTGGTCACCTAGAAATACAGTACTATTGACTAACAAATGGTATTTGCTTCCTATTTCCTCATTTAAAGAACATCAGAAGGGTCTCTTGCTTGGATAAAGATTTCTACTGTCAGATCCAGTGGCTAGACCAGATTATGAAATGAACTCCACAGGAAAGGTAAAACTACTTTTACTGAGGTTGGCTATAATAATAAGAATTTTGTGAGCCTAAATGTGCTGTACCCTGTCTGCTTTCTTATTTTTCAGTGAATTAGGGAAGTCTATGACTAAGTCATTTCCAACTATTATCTGAACATTCTGAACTTTAAAAATACTTTATTCCCTTTTGCTTTGGCAATAGCTTCTGGATATCTCCATCAAGATAATCTTCCTGGGTGAAATATTACCTTATAATATCTATACCAAATCTATACTCTTCTTCATTCTGTAAAGTAACTTTTCCCATGCTAGTGTAACATATAATCTAGGCTGAATTATATACTCAACTTAATCCTAAACATTCTGAAATGCTCATTTGAAACAAGGCATGAATCCACCAGAAACTGGAGAAGTAGGACATATTCCATTGATGAGATTAATAATCAAGAGCCATGGATTTATCTATCAATTCCTTTACTGTTAGCTAATTTTAGAGTGAACAGTTGTTCACTCTGTCAGGCTTGTTGTGGAAAAAAAGGAAGAGGAAGTATAGTGTTGTGCAAGATAAATAAATAAATTCCATTTTCTGATTGTAGAACAATTATATTAATAGTTGGTATCTGCATTTGTTTGTTTGTTTTTCTTCCTTCTCCTTCTCCTTTGTGTTATATTACTATACTTGTGGGCTTTGCAAACATTTTAAAATATAGATTAAGTAGTATTAAAAATAACTCATAAGACACAACTTCTGGAAAAATTTAAAAAATAAATGAATATTGGTCCTAGGATACATGTATTTTTTCATTAGATTATTCAGTTCTCATGTTAGTTTAGGTTGCTTTATATTAACCATGATTTTATGATGTAAGCTGTCAACATTCTGTTTTTGGCTTTTTTGAATAATGTATGAATGATATCATATGTAGGAGCCAGGATGAAAAGGCAGGAGCCTATATATAAAATATCCACTACACAGCTTGACACAGAAGTTACAGAAGTAAGCTGGGAAAAGTGTTCTTATGAATGTTTTAATTGTTGGGTACAGGGGAGGAAATAAAGTAAGACGGAGTTCTCTCAACTCTGACAGAAACTCGCTCACTTTGATTCTTTGATCCACTGATTAACATTTGCAAGCACTACCTCACTTTTTTTGACTGAGGTGACTATTGTCACTTCGTGCTGCTTCCAGAGCCTAGTGCAAAGTTTCCAGCTGTGGATGCAGACAGATCAAAGCTTATGATGGACTCACTAGAACACAGTCTATCTGGAATACTAATAATAGTCTGAACTACTTGTAAGAATCAAGTCATTTTTCTCTTCGCTTTCAAATAATCAGGGTTTCCTTGTACATGCTATTAATTGATTCAATATGCTGGAAGGAATGTCTGAACTTTTCCCACGCCTTACATTTACTCATTTATTATATTATAACTCTACCTCCAGAGGTTGTTTTAATTGAAATCAGCTTTATATTTTTTTAAGAAAAAAATGGGCCGATCACAATTTATTTCTGTTTCAGTGCCGTATTCCTTTTGATTTAAAATATATGGAGGGATTATTGTATTTGAAGGTCAGTTTTATGTTCAGGATTCAGTGCATTTAACACAGGAAAGTACAAGAAGAAATGCAGAGCTATGGGAGCTGGGGGCTGATGTCAAAAGAATGTGGTACCATCATCCAACAATCTTCTGTAGTTCTTATTTAAGCATCTGCTCAGCAACTTTTGTTTTCTTGCAAGTAATTTGAGAACTTCTACTGAAATCCCAAAAGTTCCAATAACAAATCCAATTTTGTAGCCTGCTAAAATAATCCTTACCTTGTCCTATCCCAAAGATGATTAGCAGAACATTTTCAAGGTACATTGCACTAATTTCTGCTTGTCAAAACTGCATACTTTGCTTATGATATTTTTACTCCTTCTGAATAGATAGTGGGTTTGGAAGTTTGACTGACAGAGGAATGCAGACAAGATGAACACTAACTACATATGAAGTTTGACTAGGATTCATCTGTTTCTCCTAGAAAAAAAAAACAACCAGCTGTGGAGAGGCCAGAAACTTTGCACTTCTTTTATTTAAAGATCTGTGAAATGTTGAGGAATTTCTTCTACTTGCAAGCCCTGGTGTCTGTAGCACCACTGTCCTGAAAAGCTGTATTAGCTTGATTATCAGGCCTATTGCCAAAAATATATTAAGATAAGAAACTAGCCTTAGTTCATAGAGATCTAGGCTCATATGGCTGTTGAGTTGGCTTTGAAAAATGTATTTACAGAACTTGGATCCTAAACTCATAAATGTCAACACCATATATTTTTTATGGGTTAACACCATTTTGTACCCTTCTATGGGAAAATGTACTTATTTATTTGATTTATATGGCCTCCCAACTTGCAAAAGCAACTCTTGGTGGCTTGCAATGTGTTATAAGCATAAAACCAAGAGAACTAGAACCAAAGAGAATAAATACCAAGAACAGAAAAATAGAATAACCAAAACTAATCATTGCATATTCATTTCAAAATATTTCATTTCGAGAATGCCTTAGATTTCTGAGGGCTTAGGAAATGCTAAGGGTGAAGGCTCGTTCTCCAAGCTTGTGGGTTGGTTGATTTGGAAACCAACCCACAAGCTCAAAGAATGAATCTTCATCCTCATCCTACACCTAAGCTACAGATATTTACCACTATGGCAAAGGTTAAGATAGTTGGAGTCATTTGAATATCAGAGAAAACATTGTTCCATAGGGCAACCTATTGTTCCATTGCTGCAACCAAGATAGCTCATCACATTCAAGCCTCAGCTGACATTCTTTCACATCAGGTGCCTGAAGCAATCCCTAATCTCATGGCTTTTAGTGACTAAGCAGATATGATTGGAGAAAGACAATCTCACAAATAAACCAGGTCTGTGTCTTGAAAAACTTTATAGGTGACAAGGGGAACTTTTAATTGTTCTCAGAAGTCTATAAGGAAATAACATAACATTGAACCACCAAACTGTGTCCATAACTACTCAGATCACTGTTTTTTGGATAGCTTTCTGTTTCTGGATGATTTTCAAGGACAATCCCAAAAACAGTGCATTGCAGCAGTCCAAATGGGTAGTGACCAAGTCTTGAATAACTATTGTAAGAACAGATTTTTTCAATTGCTAGTTGGTATACTCAATGGATTTTGTTCGAAGGCTCTCCTGGCCATATATGCCATCTTTTCTTCCAGCACAAGACTCCAAGTCAACAACCAAATTTCATGTCAACCACTTTTATTTGTTACCCATATTAAGATCCACAATTACATAGTCTTGCTAGGGTTCAGCCAAAGCCTGTTATTTCATATCTTTGCCCCACATTTTCTAGGCACTAGAACAGAATCTTGACAACATCACTCAGTTGTCCTAGGACAAATTGGTACAAAAGCTCTTATGAGGCATGAATAAATGCCAAAGCCACATCATAGGTTTAGTATGGGGATAAAATGAATCTCTGGCTTTCTCTATTAGATCTTAAGAGAAAGTTTGGGTCCAAACTTTAAAACCTAGTTGTGTGCTAACAATCGCTATGTATAGTGTTAGTATTCTTCAAGTTATTCTCTAAATGACAACAAAATTTAAAATAATAATTCCCTGAAAACAAAAACAGAATTTCATCAATTAGGAAATGACTGAAAACTTTTCAAAAAATTAATATTGTTGTCAACATTGTTTAGAATGGGTATCAGTATTCACATTTAAAAGTTGTGATTGCAATAAGTTTCTTAATATTATGGATAGAACTGTCTTCCATTACTAGTACAGGCAATTCAGTATATAATAAAGAGACAATATATATCTAATTAAAATTAAATCAAAACAATATCTTTACTTTTTAAGAGTCATATTATGCTTATTAATGTTATATAATAGATTATGCTACACTGTGAAACTAATTTACTTTTTCTCAAGTATCTGCAAAATAATTCTATATGTTATTAAACCAGATGCAATTTATTTCTTATTTTCATAATTAATACAAAATTTAAAAGTGGGCTTATTGTCTGACAAGTTAAGACCATGTGGTATAGTGCCAAAGAAGATCATAATCTATCACCTTGCTGATGACATAAATCAGTGATTGTTAATTAAGGAAAAAGTTACATAAATGAGGTAGATTTTTTTAAATCCTGGATTAATAACTATTTACTTTTGAGAGGTTCCAACTGTCCCCTTTGGGACATTAACACTAATTTCACATTGCAAAATTTAAGTTTTACTGTTTAATATTTTAAGTTGTCTCCACTGTAGCAAGTGAGCATTGCAGTGGCTCAGCAATTAAGACACTGTGCTTGTCAGCTGGAAAGTCGGACCCCAGGTTCAAAACCCAAGCTCCATGTGATGAAGTGAGTTCCAAATTCTCTCCCAAGCTCCTGCCAATCTAGCAGGTCAAAAGCATACAAATCCAAGTAGATAAAAAAATACCATTGTCATGCTGGCCACATGAGCACAGAAATGTCTTCAAATAGCACTGGCACAAAGGCCTTGAGACAGAGATGATCACCACTCCTATTAGTTGGCAACAACTAGCAGGGACTCCTTTGCCTTTTCCTACCTTTTCATACTGTGGCAAATAAGCAACATACAAATCAATTAAAACAGATAACAAATGCATGTTTTGGTTTCTTCGGTTCGTCTCAGTGAGCTGTACATAAAATGGAGAATTTTATGTAAAACTACGGTATAATGGAAAAAAGGTTGAGGGCTTTGTTCAAATTTGTAGTTAGAATACAATACAATACAACACACACACACACACACACGCACACACAAAATCACACCATCATAGTTGATGAGAGGTGCTATTAAAATTATTATAACACAATAGTTCCAACAAGAGTAAAGTAATTAGAATCCATGAAGCTAATTACATTATTAGATTGTCTAAAATTCAATATAATCATATGAAGATTTTTATAATTTAAAAAGTCTTAATCATACCAGTTAGTGGTAGCATCAAGGTGGAGATCAGGGCCATACAGTCAAAGACTATGCCAAGGTGTATGATAGCTTTCATCTTGATATCTTTTTTTTTTATTTCTCTTTGCCTTTGCCTCTGCTATTTGGTTATAAACAAAGGGTGGGAATAGAAATCTCTTCAGATCATGTTAATACAATGGGAAACAATGATGAAATCCTTGATACACAAAATGGATCTTGCCAAGGATGAAAAGCATGTAGAACTCAAAAATATAAATAGAGCCCTCTCAAGTAATGTAGCACTCAATAAAAATATTTATAGATGAAGGTGATTGTGTTGTTTCAAGTGTTTTATTTGGATTCAGTGTCTGAGGTTTTCACCATTCTTTGCTTCATCCTTCACTATTTTCTATGTAATGGAGCAATTTACTAATTAAAGCCCATGTCACACTGCCCAACGGATGCAAAAAGGACACAGCGGACGAGCAAAATGTTCCGTCCGTTGTTATCCGCTCTCAAAAGGGGCAAAAATTTGCATAACCGGAGCGGATAACATGGACGGGCGGAGGATGCAAGGGGCGGATGCAGAGCAGATGGCGGAACGGAAGCCGCAGCGGATGGAAGCGATGGCGCAACCGCAGGGGCTTCCGGGGGCCTGCAGCAAAGCGGACACGGAAGGGATACAGCGGATGTACAGCGGATGCACAGCGGAAAGCCTAGGGCAGATGCCTGGCGTTAACTGCGGCAAGCGGGGGGATGCATTGTGTCAGCCCGCGATATAAGCGAAGGCAGCTCAAGAAAGCAGGTCGCCATTAGAGAAAGACCGTGCTACGCAGACGACATCGCTGCCTTGCCTATGTCCTGTGCTATGTCTGCTTGCCCAGCCTTGGCGCCCCACAGCCTTGCTACAGCCTTGCTGACCAGCCTGGCTGCAAGCCTTGCTGCCAGCCTGCCTGCAAGCTTGCTGGCTGCTTCCTGCCAGCCCTTGTGTTCATGTCTGCCTGCAGCCTTTGTGGCATGCTGCCTGCCAGCCTGCCTGCAAGCCTCACTGCAGCCTTAGGTGCCTTCACACCTCCTGCAGCTCAAGCAACCCCACAACCAGTTTGGAAGCACAGCAAGCCTCAAAGCCATCTGCGGCTGCACGCCCTTGGCAAAGGGAAACAGGGCTACCATCCCCGCCCCAGGCCCTCACTCTGGTTCTGTGGGGCTTCTGGGCAGAGCGGGCTCGCGTCTTCTGGGGCTGGGGCTTCTTGCTGCTTCTTGCTTCTGGAGGAAGCTGATGACAAGCACTCCATGCCCACCACCTCCACAGCACGCTGCACCCTTCACCCTGGGACTGAGCGAGACCAAGAGGAGTGCAAGAGACTCATTTTTGTCTATAGGCTTGTTGTGTTTATAAGTTGAATTTATGATTCACACACTTGCTTTCATTTCTATTTTTTAATAAAGTCTTGCTGGAACATTTTAGAAATGTTTTAAGCCTTTGCAGCCTTGTGGGATGGGTTGCAGTGGGATGGGGGCACGGGATACGCTTTGGGATGGCGTATTAGCTGTTGGGATAGATAAACCTCGCAGTGCAAAGCATAGTGGGCACTGTATGGTCCACCCTCCCAGCTGCCAACACATCTTGGCCCTTTTAATTATCAATAATAATGTAATAATCATCCACACATGTGAACAATAAAAAACCAACCATCTTTATTAAAACGCCCTGTTCATCGTAGGCGCACCCAACATACATGGCCCAATCTGATCGTGTGATGAGACAGGCTGAAGGAAGCATGCCATTAGCATCTACTCCATCTTGTCTTGCCACTGTCCAACTGCTCCAGGCAGGGGAGTTGCATACAGTGTTTCAGGAGGTTTTCAGCTGCTTCTTCGCTTAATGTGGGGCTCTGTTGGGGCCCTTGAATCCTCAGTGCTCGATCATGGGTTCACCCTTGCTCCATTCCGCCAGGCCCTCCATGTCCCCATTGCCTTGTTGGAGGTCCACGAGCCTGTTTTGCAAGACTGGGTAGCGGGTGCGCATTGAGATTGTGCAGGATGCGAGCAAGCTTTCCTGATCCTACTCACGGTCCTCTGGGCGGATGCTGGGCAGTGGTGGTGAGCAAAAGTACCTGGAACCTGTTGGCCAGGAATGCCTAAACGGCGTTGCATCGTCACCACACGCCTTGGCCCTGGAAAGCAAATGTTAGTTTGAAGATCCTTCTCTTCAGCGGGGTGGGAGGTCTGGAAGTATAGGCTTCATGAGTAGGTTCTGAGGGGAGAAGTCGTCATCCCCCATGATGAAGTAGGGCACATCTTGTGTGTCGTTGGGCAGGGATTCTGGATCTGGGAAAGCGCACAAATGAGGTTGCCTTCCAGCTCCTCCTTGAAGGTGATGGCGTTGTATACCTGGGATCTGAAGATGAGCCGCTGCCTGAAGCATCGATGTACATGAATTTGTAGTCAGCATCGACCATTTGGCAAGAGGATGATGCTGAAGAAGCCCTGGAGTTGAAATAAGTGGAGCCTGAGTTGGTTGAGATTTTGCAGCCACCGTGCTTGGCCATCGATGGCTCCAATGGTGTGTGTAAGTTCCAACTTCTGATACCACTGCTCTGCAACTTTCTCCAGCTTCTTCAGTGGAGGGCACTGGAGGAGCTCCTCCTTTGTATATCTTTGATATGGCCTGCACCACTTCTCTGACTCACAATGCTGATGGTGTTGCCTGGCACCCTCCAGCCATACTGCATGCTCCTGTAGGAGATCCCTGAGGCCAATGTGGCGTAGAGTGAGTGGCCAACCTGAGCCCAGGTTCCAGGCTGGGGCCAGAAGCTGGTGTTTTGCCTTGGTCAACCTGGGTGTCAGCCGCTGCACAAACTTCGTCAAACATGGCGGATGCATCCTCATGAAGTTCTGGAATGCCCGAGTGTCTTCGCTCCTGAGCTCCACCATCAGCTTGTTGTACAGTCCGTACTCTGCCTTCTTTGCGAACGCATCTTCAGATCCAGACTCTTTGGTGGCTCCTTTTCTTCTCCAGCAGTAGAGTTCACAGAGGCCTGCAAATGGTTTCGCGCTGTTGCAGAAGGATGGTGGCTGCCGAAAGGACTTTGTTGCAATCCAGAGTGGACATGACTGGATGCTGTGGAAGAGGAAGAATCCAGATGAAGGTGCAGAGGTCTGCACGAGTGGGCTGCTTGTCTGAAAGTGAATGCAGATGAGTTGCTCCCCTCGTCTTTTTATAGGCATAAGGTTGTCCGCTTGCATCCCTCTGGCTCCTCTAGGCATCCTGCAGACATCCTTAAATATCTGAAGTAGGTCCCTCCCACGAAATGTTTTTTTCCATTAAACGCTTTGGTTTCCATGCTGCATCTGCAGGCATACCGTTCTGGCATGCCGTTCCGCTTGTCCGTTTTGTCCGGCTTCCTCTGGACCGTCCGGAGCAGGATGAAGTTGGCGCGAATCGTGCGATGCATGCGGATTGCGGATGCGCGTGATGAGCGAGCGGAGATGCGTAGCGGATGCGCAGAACGGACGACTGGATAGGCATTCTTAACCGAGCGCAAAAGTTTTAGGCAGCCCAAAACTTTTGGAGCGGAGTGAAACGCCGAAGACATCGAACGGTATGCTGAGTCGGATAGAGAAGGAAGCAAAATGGAGGGCAGTGAGTACATTCAATGTTTATCGAAATGGAATGGCAAGGTGTTTTGTCGCGTTGAATGGATGGCAAGGTTTTTTGTCCGTTTTACATCCTCTTTGCATCCGTTGGTTCGGTGTGACATGGGCTTAAATTATAGCCATCATTTTTCCCCCAAGGGGGAGTTTTGGTGGCACATAACAATAAATAAAAGTCAATAAATAAATATAAATTTATCTTGTTTTCTTTTTGACTTTCCAAGTCCAAACAAAACAAAAAAATATTCTCTTTTCCCATATAATAAATGTGCAACCATTTTTAGAAATATTTTATTATGAGGCACTCATGAAAATTATTGAAGTTTAAAATATGACTTGTGAAGAATTACACGATTTAATAATGAAACTTTTCACTCTTGTAATTACTTACTTTAAATCACAAGCAATGTATCATCAGTGTCATGTAAAGTAATTGTGGAATTAGTAATTCATTACTTACAGAAGCAACATTTGTAAAAACAAATAGCTTGACTTGATCGGTTTGGAGAATGAGATAATGTTGGAATAGCTGGTATTCTAAGAAAAGTTCTTTTCAAGCAAGCCATTCAACCATCCTATGAATTAAGCCATGGGCAACCCTCATTTAAATTAATGGAAGCTGTTATATTTGCTCATTCCTTTTCTAGAAGCCACAATTAGAGACTCAAACTCTTTCTTCCACTTCTTCTTGTCACAAAATGATAGAAAATGGCAACATTGTTAATTATTTTACTTCAGAATTCATTTATTATTTTATGAAAGATGAAAAATATTTGTTTTTCTTAGAAATTATGACACTTAAACACCTGCACATCTTTCCTTGTTCCACTCCTTCACACATTAGAAGAATAAAGTTTAAAGATCAACTGTATGTGTGTGTCACATTCCATTCATTACAATTGCCTGAAATATCTGTGTAAAAGAATCTGTTCATTTGGAAACAAAATTGGATGTTTACTCCTAAGATTATTATCAGTGTGTGTGTGTGTGTGTGTGTGTGTGTGTGTTGGGGGAGTTGTGCAGAATGCAACAATCAAAATGAAATGTATTTTCAGATATTTGGCGCAAATTACTTTTGTCTTTGGGAAGAAGGGAGAGAGGGAAGTACAATAATAAAATTTAGGTGCATACTGACATAGTTACATTTTTTTAAATAGACCTGAGTTCTAGGGAAGCTTTATTTTAAAAGCATTAACCAGGGAAATATATATGTCAAAGGATGAAAGCAAGATGACTTGCTTTATGAAAATTGTTGGGAAACATATATTAATAGTTACAGAAAACATTTATTTTAAGATGTAGAAAATATAAATCATCACATTAAAACTAAAATAAATTGTGTAGAGAAAGAAACAGGACAAGTATATTGTCCTAATGTAGGCATAATGTAGAGAGTACTTTTAGTAATATTTAATAATTTAAACCTCCACTTTCCCAACACTATTTAAATACTTTGTTGAATATATAATCATTTTGTCTCTTATGTTAGCAACAGTTAGAATAGAAAAAAACTGAATGATTATTTTCAACATGCAGCAGAAACAAAAACTGGAGATCAGAAATGAGAAACCAACAATTGTTTTTATTTTGCCTATGTATATCCAGATTGTGAATATATGTCAAGCCAGAATGTTTTCTATGCAGGATAAAACAAAATAAAGATGAAAATAAACTTGCAATTTCCCTGCAGGCTCTTGAAAAAACTCAAGCTCTCCATCAAATCTAGAATGTAGACATGTTGGAATCCTGTTGTTTTGGGGGCTGGAAGGATATAAAAGGAAGGAACAAGAGAGAAAATGGTGATGTCTAGAAAAAAAGAGGGAAAATATCCCATCTATCACCTGCTTTAGCTCTACCATCTATCACCAGCTTTAGCTATACCAACCAATTTCCTTGGCTTTCCCACACTTTGCACATACCACACATAGACACACACACAGAAAGAGAGGGAGATAAAGGGAGGGAGGGGAAGAGAGAGGGAAAGGGAGATGCAAAGAAAACAATACAGAAACATAAACCCCAGCAAAGACTTTATTATCCTGAACATTTTTCCATGCAGTCAATTAACTAAATAATAAGTAAATATCCACAGTATTTTTGGACTGCTAGCACAAAATAGGAATTGAAAGAAAAGGCTTCTTTGTTTCTTTGTTTCTTTCTTTTTTTCTTTGTTTCTTTCTTTCTTTCTTTCTTTCTTNTTCTTTCTTTCTTTCTTTCTTTCTTTCTTTCTTTCTTTCTTTCTTTCTTTCTTTCTTCTCATTAGTTCTCAGTCTTGAGCACTCAGAGCTCAACAGCAGCTTCACTGCTTCAGACATAAGGAAGCAGTATCAGATGTAAGACGAACTCCTTTCTTAATTTCCTTCTCTCACTACTGAGATTTAAAGGTGTAATTTGCTTGCATCTGAAAAACAAATAAAAGTCCTTGAAAATCTAATATTGCAGAAGACACATAAATAGGATTTAAAATATCAATGCCAAGTTTCATAAAATATTGAAGAGCAAAAAAGTCTTCCATTTTATCTATTTAAAGGCCCTGTCACACTGGCCGACAGATGCAAAACGTTTGTAAAAAATCCATTGTTATCCGCTCTCAAAGGGGCAAAATTTGCATAACCAGCAGTGGACAACGACAGGAAAGGATGGAGAGTGGGGAGGGGACGTGGGGCGGATGGGAAAGCAGATTGCTTCCACAGAAGCCTAGCGGAGGTGTGAATGTGGATTGAGAGTGGATGGCCACGATCCGCAAGGCTTCTGGGGGGAGCACAGGCAAAAGCAGATGACGGAACGGAAAGGGCAGATGCCTAGCGCGTACGCCGAGAGCGGGACTGAAGGCGGGATGCAGAGCGGAAAAACCTCGCGGATGCCTAGGCGGAGCCGAGCGCTGCTAAGCAAATGGCTAGCGTTTACTGCGCATGCAGGGAGGATGCATTGCGTCAGCCCCGCGGATATAAAGAAAGCAGCTCCAAGCAGGTCACCATTCAGAAGAAAAAAACCTGCTTCCGACACACTGAGGCTTGCCTTGCCAGAGCAGCGCAGCAACCAACAACGACGGGGAAGAAACAGTTTAAGCCTCTGGCCATCTGGCTGCCAGCCGCTGGCAAAGAGGGACAGGGGCCACCTCCACCCCCCTGGCCCTGACTCTGCTTGCTGCCTGGTGTGGCTTCTTTGGCAAGCCCGGGCTCGCTCTTCTGGGGCTGGCGGGCTAGCTGCTGCTGCTGCTTGTCTGGAGGTGTGGTGCTTCTGCTGATGTTGCTTTCTGGGGTGGTTGCTTCTGCGTGGTGGCTTTACTTCAGCGGCCCTGCGCTCGCTGGGTGCCTGCGGGCTTCTCTTGGCGGTGGCATTTACTCTGGCTGGACACTTGCTTCGTTGCTGGGGTTTTTGCTGGTTGCTTACTCTGCTGGTTGCTGCTCCTGGTGCTGGTGCTTCTGCTGGTGCTTACTCTGCTGGGTACTGGCTCCTGGTGCTGGCTGCTTCTGCTGGTTGCTTTACATTCTGCTGGCGCTGCGCCCTTGGTCCTGCTAGCGTCTCCTGGTGCTCCTGGTCTGCTGGAGTGCGTCGCTTGCGGTCTCCTGCTGGTGTCTGGTCCTGCTGGTGCGCTGCGTGCTCTCTGCTTCCGTGGTCCAGGCTCCTGGTGCTGCTGGTCTGCTGGTGCTCCTGGTCCTGCTGGTGCTGGCTCGGTGCTGGCTGCTGGCTGCTGATTGCTGCGTTCCTGCTGGTCCTGCTTTTGGCTGGCTACTGTTGTTGCTGCTGGGTGGTGGTGGTTGAGTGTGGAGTAAGGCAGCCCCTACTCCTTCGAAAGCCCCTCTGATGAAGGCCATATGGCCCTGCCAAAGGGAGGAAGACTGCAGACGCGAGAACGCGAGAGGATGGCAATACAACATTAGAAGAGGAACATGAGGATGACGGGTGCTGGAAAGTGCTGACGGAGAACAAGTATCTATGGCAGAAGCGGACACAGGCTCTATCGCGACACCAAAAGGAAGCAGGCTGCTTGAGAAAGAAAGAAGGCGGAAGCCTGGGCTACACTTCGGAGGTGCTCCTCGGCTGGTGGAAAGACACATCGCACACCTGGTACGGGAAAGCTGCACCTCAAAGAAATCTGGCCAGGCTCCGGTTCAAGCTGAGGGACAGAGAGACCTATTGTTGATGGGCAAGTTGCAGGCTTTTTGGAAGGGTGAGATCCGCCACAGAGGAGGCAGCCCCTCTCACAACCCTCTTCTCTCAGGGCAGCCTGCTGAGAGCGAGTCCTCTTCATGGCAGACAGTTAGCTGTCCTGTCTCCAGGCAGGTATCTGTGGAGGGTGCCATGACGGAGACCCCCCTGACAGCTGTTACTTACCCGTGGCGGAGCACATATGGAGGAACCCCTGATGCAGTGGGAGCAAGGAGGACGGCACTTCCACCACAGCCCAACCCACTCCACCCCCAAGCTCCACCTACCCACGAAAGGCAGAGAGGCAAAACCGGAAGGGACAGAGCCACACTGTTCCTGCTGGATATAAGAGGACAACATCAGGAGCGCGTAGATCTCCTCTCTCAGCTAGTACACACGATGCCCATCCTCCAACCGAAAAGCCCTATGTCAACCAGACCCTCAATGAAACATGGGCGGAACACCCAGTACCAGGTGGTGAAGGACAGGATCACCGATCTTCTTTCACAACCCTCCAAGACCAAAGATGAACTCTGCTCCCACCCATCCAGTTCTGCTCCTTCCACCCCAGGGATGTCACTGCCTCCAAGGCTTTCCACAGGCCCTCACCTACCAGGCTATGGCTGACCAGGACGTCCAGGGCAGCACAGGCAGGCAGCCTTCCCAGTCCAGCCACATGTACATCGGACGCCACCGGTGCCACAGATGCCACCGATGCCAGTCCTCACCCAGCTGCAGACCATGACAAGCCCCACTACACTGCTCCTTCCTCCACCCCACAGCCAAGCCTGGCCTCTAGTACATCTGTCATCGGTTATGGGGCTGACACCCCACGTATTGGAGGAAGGGCTTTTCAACATCACAGGGTGAGCCAGCTGTCTGAGAGCTTCCTCAACACACCGTCCCCTGTGTGTTCCTCTCGGGGCCAGGCAAACAACAAACAGTGGCTCGTCAGACCAAGCACTTCCAGCAGCAGCCACCTCCACAAGCACCTGGACCCTTCCACCCCTGAGATCTGGGCAACACCTGCCGAATGTGACCAAGAAGGAGTGCAGAGACTCGGGTGGCTACCTGTTGACTATTTTTTGGCCTTTGGACAGCTTGACTTGGACATTTTTTCTTTTACAACTTTTTCTTAATAAAAGATTATCTTTGCTTCACACCACTTTGCTTCTTTTATTTTATTAAATAAAAGTTTTGGTGGAAAACTTTAGAAAGTGGTTTAGCCCTTTGCATGCCTGTGGGAGGTAAGGATACTGTTCTGGGATGGCAGGAACATCTTTGGAGATATGGGTTAATAGCTGGATGGGCAGGGATACCTTTGGGACTGGTGTATAGCTGTGTATGGCAGGGATACCTTTTGGGATGGGGAATAGCTGTGGGATGGCAGGATTACCTTTAGGATGTTAATAGCTGCTTGGATGGGCAGGGATCCTGTTCGGATGGGTAATAAGTGTGGGATGGGCAGGAGATACTTTGGGAATGGGTAATAGCTGTGGGATTGGGCAGGATACCTTTGGATGGAGGTAAAGCTGTGGGATAGATAAAACCCTCCAGTGCAAAGCATAGTGGGACTCTATGGCCACCCTCCCAGGGTGCCACAACCTATGGTCCTTTATTATCAATAACAATTGTAAGCATTGATCCACCACATTTGAACATAAACAGGAACTCTTTATTTAAAATCCCTGTTCATTTGTAGGCCCACCCAACATACATGCCCAATCTCATCAGTGTGATTTGAGACAGGCTGAAGGAAGCATCATTTAAGCATCTATCATTCCTGTCTTGCCACTCCACTGCCTCCAACTGTTGGGAGTTGCACCATGGGTCTCAGGAGGTTGCGCTGCTTCTTCCCTCAGTTGTAGGCTCGTTGGGGCCTTGCACATCCTCAAGTTGTCTAATCAGGTGCCCTTGCCTCCATTCACCATTGTCCCCATTGCCTGTGTGGAGGGTCACGAGCCTTGTTCTGCAAAACTGGGTAAGCGAGGTGGCACATAGGATTGTGCAGGATGCACACGCAAGCTTCCACGATCTCCTCACGGTCTCTGTGGCGATGCGCATGGTGGTGAGAAGTACCTGGAAACCACCACACTTTGGCAGGATGCCAAAAGGTGTTCTCACCACCCGCCTTTGCCCTGGACAGCTGTAGTTGAAGATCCTCTCTTCATGGGTGAGGAGTCCTTGGAAGTGTAGGGCTTCATGAGGTAGGTCTGAGGAGAAGGCGTCATCCCCACTAATGAAAGTAGGGCACATCTTGCATGTCGTTGGGGTCAGGGAGTTGATCTGGGACGCCCATGATGAGGTTGCGTTCCAGCCCCTCCTTGCAGGTCCACTGGCGTTGTATACCTGGGTAGTCTTGAAGCTGACCTTTGCCTGAAGGCATCGATGTACATGAAACTTGTAGTCAGCATCAACCATGCAAGAGGATGATGCTGAAGAAGCCCTTTGTAGTTGAAATAAGTGGACCCGCACTTGGCTGGGAGCTTTGCAGGCCATGTGCTTGCCATGATGGCTCCAACGGTTTGGGGGTTAAGTTCCACCTCTGATACCACTGCTCTGAAATTTTTCTTCCAGGCCTTTCTTTAGTGGAGAGGGCACTGGAGGAGCTCCTCCATGTATTCTTCGATGATGGCCTGCACCACTTCTCTGGTCACAATCTTGATGTGTTGTGTGCACCCCTCAGTGTAACTGCTATGCTCCTGTAGAGGTCCCTGAGGCAGGTGGTGCGAGTCAGTTGCCACCTTGAGCCCAGGGTTCCAGGCTGGGCTCGGAAAGTTGGTGCTCTCCTTGGCAACACTGGGTCTCACCCAACTTCCCACAAAACTTTCATCAAACATGGCTGGAGGATCCTCATTGAAGTTCTGGAATGCACGAGGGTCTTCGCTTTACTAGTTCCTCAGCTCCAGCATCAGCTTGTTGTACAGTCCGTACTCTGCTCTTGTCTCCCGATCCATTCTTCAGACCCAGGAACTTCTTTGCCGCCTCCTTTTCTTCCCGTAGAACAGTTGAAAGAGCCTGTAGATGCCTTCGCACTGTTGCAGAACGATGGTGCTACCAAAAGGAGTGTTTACGATCCATGGTGGACATCAATGGATGCTGTTGGAAGAGCAAGAGCCATGGAATGAAGGCTGCAGAGGTCTGCACAGCAGGGTGCTGGTCTGAAAGTGAAGATCCAAGGTGAGTGCTTCCCCCTTTTTTATTAGGCAATATAGGTTTTTCCACTATGTGTACTTTTGCATCCTCTAGGCCATTCTCTAGACTGCCTCAATATCCGAGGATAGGTCCCCTCTGGCGAACAGTTTTTTCCATTTTTAAATGCTTTGTATGCGAGCTGCATCCGCTTTTATCACTTCTCCGTCCATGCTACTAATGCTTGGCGCGTATCCGTTCCACATGCCTGTTCGGCTTCCTCCCTGTGTCCGCTTTCTGCTGGAGGGATTGAGTTGCACGATGCGCCAGGCGGGATGGCCTAGTGGGATATAGCGGACACGTAACGGATGACAATGGATGTAGAACGGATGTTCCCGTATGCGTTTGCAGTATGCAGAACGGACGCATTGGATAACATTTTTCTGCTCAAAAAGTTTTGAACAGCTTGCAAAACTTTTTGAGCAGATGGAACTCAGTCGACCGATTGCTAGACGGATAGAGAGGATGAAAAACGGAGACGGTGAGTACAAAATGATGGAATCCTGCGTAACCAATGGATGGCAAGTGTTTCTCTCCATTTTACATCCTCTTTCCATCCATTGGTGCAGTGTGACATGGGCTTAAATAAAACTCATAATCATACATCTTCACCAGGACTGGGCTGACATGAAATGCAGAAGTGATCTCTGATTGAAACACCTCTCTTAGCTGCTGAGATCCATTTCAATTTTCAGTAATTCAGGCAGCGTTCCCTTGTCTGTCAGTCAGTCAGTAATTCTTTTCCTTTCATTGCTCCATGTATGCTATAGATAAGAGGTGTTCAGAATCAAAGATTCCCCAAACTTTGAAGAATTGTTTCATATGATCATCAAAACCTTGATTTTCTAAGTTTAGACTCTGGGTACCTTTATTTATTTTTATTTATTTATTCATTTTGTCAAGCGATTATAAGGGAACATTATAAGGTAACAGGTATAAGTATAAACATAGCTATGAATACATGAAATGGATACATATAAGAAAAATTAAAAAAAACAATAGGACAGGAATGGTAGGCACATTGGTGCACTTATGCATGCCCCCTCTCAAGAGACCTCAGTGGAAATCTCTCCTAAATCATGGGTGTCCAAACTTTTCACTTGCCTGGGCCACACTGAATGAAGTGGAATTGTCTTAGGCTGTATATAAAATATATAATATAGTTAAATATAAACAACATAATAATAGTTAAATTTATGGTCTTATGGCCACATATGGGTTATGGGCCACATAACTAGCTGTCCAGGCTTGCATTTGATCTGTGGGCCATGAGTTGGACACATTTGATCAAAGTATTTAATTTGGGATTCTAAGGATAGAATGGCACGCAATGGCTCAATGGCGAAGATGCTGAACTTGTAGATCAGAAAGGTCGGCAGTTCAGCAGTTCAAATCCCTAGCACCAGATGACAAAGTGAGCTCCCGTTAACTGTTCCAGCTTCTGCCCACCTAGCAGTTTGAAAGCATGTAAAAATGCAAGTAGAAAAATAGGGATCACTTTGGTGGGAAGGTAACAGCATTCTGTGCACCTTCAGTATTTAGTCATGCAGGCCACATGACCATGGAGACATCTTGCGATGACCCGGCGTGTGGCATAAAGTCAAATAAGCAAGAAAAGTGCCTTTATTAATGTCTAGGTTACCTTTGGCTGGAGAAAAACTCTCCCTGGAACATCCTTTAACTGGGGACAATTCAGTCCGAAACAAGGTACATACAGACTATAACTAAAAATCCAAACAAACCAAGCTGCAGTAATTAACTTGACAGTGCAGGAGAAGGACTTTCAGCATGGCAAAACCCACACAGTTGGGAAGATGCCAGGAACACAGATAAGCCACGACAATACCAGATAAATTCACAATTTGCTCCCAACAGCTTGCTGCATGCTTCCCTTTTTAAACACTGTGTTCCTAGCTGCAGTAATGAAGGGAATCAGGGCCCTTTCCTCCCTGTGAGCCACGCAACTCATGTTGCTCCCTTCTCCGTTCCTCCCTGCACGTCTTAGAATGAAGAGGGGGTGGGCCTGGGTCTTCCTCTGAATTCCTTCTCCCTTGCTCTATCTCTCCCCTGCTCTGCCCAGCCAGACTTTGCCCTTCCCCAGTTTCTTCCACAGCCAATGGAGCTACACTCCCACTCCCTGTCATATGTTCAGCCTCCCACTCCAATTCAGATTCCGACAGAGGCAATATATGTCTTCGGACAGCGCTGGCTCTTCAGCTTTGTAACTGAGATGAGCACCGCCCCCTAGAGCAGGAAACAACTGGCACGTATGTGCGAGGGTAACCTTTACCTTTATCTTAAGGATAGAATTTTTTAATTTTTTTCTCTACTTAGAATGTTGTAAACCACTGACCTACAGCATGTCATGGTAGTTGGACTAGATCATCCTTCCAGCTCCATACTTCCATGCTTAGTCACACATAAAATCTGTTTGAAGATAAATTCTCTTCTCATGAGCTATTAAAACCAGCTTTTAAGAATAAATTAGTAAACATAATCCTGCTCACTTACATACAGTATGCATATATTCTATGTACACACATAGGTATCCATGGGCAATCAAAAATGTCAAGATGACAGTCATAAACATGTAACCAAAGCCCTGCCAGTTTTTACATCTCTCATACATATGTGGAACATAAAAAAGGAATGGGGCTTTGTAGTTGCCAGATTGATGTTTTTAGTGCTGAAACACACAGACACACACCATGGTGGCTCCTAGGCAAAGTTCAAATGAAAGGGCAAGATGTGTTTTGATAAGGGTACTGGAGGTCAAAATAACAAATTGTTACATGTAAGGGACACATGTTTAAGACCAATGCAAAACCAGATGTCTGAACCAAACTAGTATTAGTAATACTAAACCAAAGGCTGGGGGGCGGGGGGGAAGGACAGCATTCCTCACATTGACATTTCATCTTATTATACCCAAATCTGCCTTTAAGAGTAACTTGGTCAACCTTTCTCTGCAGTGAACAAACAGACACTCAACTAAGGCACTTTATAAGTTAATAAGTTGGAGGGAAAGCTACTGGTTTCCTCTCAAGTTTTTCTCTCTAAGCTTCTGGCAAAGTTTCTAAGATCTGGACAAGCCATTTACAAAAGAAAAATAATGTGTCTTTTTCTTGTTACAGCAATATGAATTTGGCAGTGCTACAACTATTTATGAGCAGAGCAGATTACATATCAACTCATTCAAGGGGATGGGATACTTTGAGTATTAGAAACACCTGTGTTTAAAGAGAAACCATACTCATAAGCAAATACAAATACTTTAGAACATGCTTTTCATCTGTTTCTGGAAATATTGGTTTCAGCCTAACCTATTTAGATTATAGGACCATCTAGAACACCATCCTGTTTTCACAAGACAGATTGTTTCAAGGAAAATCAGCAAGCACAACAAAACGTTTTTCAAGGAACTGATATTCAATAATATTAATGACACTGAATATAAATGATTTTCTCCTTCGAGCCATATTTGAACAGATTGATTATATGAATAATAAGTGTCATCCACATCTGTTATAGATTATGAGATAAATAGCAATATGCAGCATTCCATACTACTTTTTCACACTATGTGCTAAGGGTAAAAGGCCACATCTAGCACTGCACTGGCATCTCCATCTGCCATCATCAGGCTTCTGTAGTGTGTTCATCTCTGAGTCAGACTTTTACAGTTGTTTCAGTTTTAAATTTGGGGGCTTGCCTATGCTGTGCCAGAATGTTTTTCTTCATCCTGATTGGTTGGGAGTCTTGGTCTGGCTGTTTAGCTTCCTTCGGTATATTATCCAACGTCAGTTGTAGTTCTGTCTAAAGTTGTAGCTCATTGTAGTTTGTTAAGAGTTGAAGCAAACGTTTCAGCAGAATCCTCATCTGGCCATCTCAAGGCTTCCTGTGTGGATGTGTGTTCCACAGTTCCTTCTGTTTCAAAATTTGAGGCTTTGGTCTGTTCCTGATTGGCTATTAACCTGGTCTCGTGTTCATCTGGACTTGGAGTTTGATTGATTGTGTTTCTGGTTTCTCTGTTGTTTTGTGCTTTGATTGGCTGGCAACACTCTGTTCTGTGTTGAGGCTTTCAATGCAGCTTGGCTCCGTTGAAAGGACACTCATATTTCACAGCAAGCTCTATTCATTAGAAGCTGGGTTCACCTGGGTGCCTGGTGGGGGGGGGTGTTTGAGTTGGAGCTATCAGAGGGAGTCGTTTGTGCGCCAGGTTTTTGGGTGTGGAGACCTTTCTATTTGAGAGTGCAAGGCTTCCAACATATTGACAGTCTGCTGGCATCTGTCTCTTCTATTCATAGCTGTCAGGTCTTTTTTCAATCTCTATGCGCTTCTCTGATGATTCTGTGGTTGGGGTTTTTCTATAGTGGGCTTAGGGTTTTAGTGGCCATTGAAGTTGATGTTGTGACCGTGTGGTTTTTCATGTGTTGGACTAGTGAGGAGGTGTGTTCCAGTTTTTTTACTGCTATTTTTGTGTTCATCTAGGCGGGTACTTATTCTCTATTGGTCGCTGTCCAATTATGGTGGCGGGCATGATGTACAGGAAAATTTCGTATATGCCTTGGTTTTCCAGGTCAATTTTGTCTTTGGGATGTCCTCAGGATTGGCTGCTATTTTTTGTCTGTTTTGAAAGCAGTCTTGATGTGATGCTGTGTATATCTTACTGATGTTTTAATCTGTAGTACTCTTAATGTAGGGCAAGACAGCTGTTCATAGGTCTGTTGGTCTTCTAGGTCTCGTTTTATGTCCTTGGTGTTTTTTTGTGGTTCAAGCGGTGATTTTTTGTTTTTGGTGGAACGCCATTGGCTGTCAATACTTCAGTCAGGGTCATAGTTTCAGTCTTCATATGTGTCTTTATTCTGCCAGGCCGTTTGTTTCTGGTAATTAGTTTTTCGCATGGGAATTTAATCCTAACTGTGCTGGGTGGTGGTGGATTGGGCGTTGAGGTAGCGGTTGGCTGTGTGTTTTCTTTGGTAATATTGGTGTGTCCCAGTGTGCACCTGTTCTTTTGAAGATTAGTACATCCTAGGAATGGTAGTTTTTGTTTATTCCATTTCATGGTGAACTTGATTTTGAGGTGTGTGTTTGTTTAGCGTGTGTTAGGAAATTGTTTCAGGTTTTCCTCTTTTCCATGGGCCAAATCACAAATGTGTCATCGATGTATCTTGAGCCATAAGTTTTGGGTTTGTGGGTGGCATTAGCCAGGGCTCTGGATTCTGAATTCTTCCCTGAACAGGTTTTGCAATGACAAGGTGACAGTGGTGAATCCCATAGGGCTAACTTCAATTGCTTGTATCTTGTCCTTTGTCATATGAAACATGTGTTGGTTAGGCAGTGTTGAGAGTTCTTTTATCGGACTTGAGTGAATAGTGAAACCACTCGAAACTACAAGCTAGATCTTCTGTGTTCTTCGTGTAGATCTCTGATTATGTTCTAAGAAGTGGTATGAGTTTTTGTACATATGAAGCTCGGCGGTTTCAAGCTGGGGGCTGTAGTGTGTTTTGATAAGTATTTAGCTAGGTTTTTGTAATGTGCTCCTATGGAGCTGACTATGGGTCCTGGAAGAGATATGGCATTTTGTGTAGTTTTTTGGGAGGGCCGTATAATTGTGGGGCAATCTAGAAGATTTTTCTCTTGGGATGATCGTCCGTTGATCTTTGCTTATGTGGCTGGTTATAACCAAGAAGAAAAGACTACAAAAAACAGAATTGACAGACCTACTCCAAGACTCCACAAATACAAACCTAATAAACACAGACCCAACCAACATATCTGGAAAATTCGAAGAAGAAAATTATAACCGCCACATTAAGCAAACGAAATCCAACAGACGATTCATCCCCAACGAAAAATCTTCTAGCTAAATACTTAGCAAAACTATAATCTTAGCAAAAGTCAGCGGATCTACCACTGGAGATCACATGACCCCAGGCCAGTGCATAGTTGTTTATAAATACATGCCAGTTGCCAAAATGTTATGACTATGGGAATGCTTGTAAAAAAAAAAAAAAACAACAGTCATGAGTGTGAAATACCGATCATAAGTCTCCTTTTTTTACTCAACTTTTATAAAAATTGTAATAGACACTGAACAAATGGTTCGTAAGTCAAGACTACTTGTACTTGACAATACAGAGAGCTAGTATTAATCAGTTATCTGTTAATTTTAAATGAGAAGTGTAGGCAGGGTTTTAGCTTTGCAGATATAGTTTTTAGCGGCAACATTGAGATCTAGTGGAACCGATTTTTAAAAATTTCCAAGGTTAAGCCCATGTCACACTGAACCAACGGATGCGCATAGGATGTAAAACGGAAAAAAAAAGCTTGCCATCCGTTCGAAAACGACAATGTACTCACTGCCTCGTTTTTGCTTCTCTCTATCCGTCCAGAATATCCGTTTATTGACGTTTCATCCGCTTCCAAAAGTTTTGGGGCTGCCTCAAAACTTTTGGCACGGAACAATGTATCGCAGTTTCGTCCATTCTGCAATCCTCTAGGCCATTCCGCTAGGCATCGCTACTCAATCCACTATACCGCATCCTGTTACGCATCCGCTTAATCCGCTAGGCAAATCCGCTGTGCATCTGTGCAACTCGCATTCCGCTTCGGACGCAGGGAAGAAGCGGAACGTGATGCTGGAACAGATGCAGAACAGATGCACGCCACGGAAACAAAGCATTTAAACGGAAAAACGTTTCGCAGAGGGACCGTATCTCGGATATTAAGGATGTCCTACCAGGATGCCTAGAGGATGCCTTAGAGGATGCAAAGGGAACACCTATACTGCCTATAAAAAAGGGGGAGCAACTCCGCTGCATCTCACTTTCAGAACAGCAGCCAAGCTGTGGCAGACCTCTGCAGCCTTCATCTGACTCTTCCTCTTCCAACAGCATCCAGTCATGTCCACCATGGATTGTGACAAAGTCCTTTTTCGCAGCCCACCATCCTCTGCAACACGTACAAAACCAATCTACAGGCTCTGTGACTACGGAAGAAAAGGAGGCACCCAAAAAAAGAAGTCTGGGTCCAAAGAGGTTCACCCAGAGAGCAGAGGACGGACTGTACAACAAGCTGAGGTGGATCTCAGGAGCGAAGACACTCGTAGCATTCCATGAACTTCATGAGGATGCATCCCAGCCATGTTTGCACCGAAGGTTGTGCAGCGGCTGACACCCAGGTTGACCAAGACAAACACCAACTTCCAGCCCAGCCTGGAACCCTGGCTCAAGGGTGGCACTCACTCTGCACCACCGGGCCTGCAGGGACCACCTACAGGAGCTGCGTATGGCTGGAGGGTGCCACCCAACACCATTCAGCTTTGGTGGTCCGAGAGTGGTGAGGCCCATCATCGAAGAATACAAGGAGGAGCTCTCTCCAGTGGCCCCTCCACTGAAGAAGGGATGGAAGAAAGTTGCAGAGCAGTGGTATCCCAGAAGTGGAACTTCCCCCACAAACCTTGGACAGCCATAGATGGCAACACTGGCCTGCAAGCGCCAGCCAAGTCCGGAACCACTTATCACAACTACAAGGCCTCTTCAGCAATCATCCCTCTCATCATGCGATGGCTGACTACAAGTTCAATGTATCATCGATGCTTTCAGGCAAACGCTCAGCTTCAGATGCAGGTTATACCAACGCATCACGCTCAGGGAGGAGCTGGACAGGCACCTCATCCTGGGCTTCCCAGAATCCAGCACCCCTGCCCAACAACACACAAGTATGGTGCCCTGACTTCATCAGTGGGGGATGACGCCTTCCTCCTCACAACCTACCTCATGAAGAACCTACACTCCAGACCCTCACCCGTGAAGAGAGAATCTTCAAACTACAGGCTGTCCAGGGCAAAGCAGGTGGTGGCAGAAAACCGCTTTGGCATCCTGGCCACAGGTTCCAGGTACTTCTCACCACCATGCAGCATCGCCCAGAGACCGTGAGGAGGATCATGGAAGCTTGCTGCATCTGCAACAATCTTCATGCGCACTCCACTAACCCAGTCTTTGCAAGAACAGGCTCGTGGACGTCCAAACAAGGCAATGGGGACATGGAGCCTGGGAATTGGAGTAAGGTGGGCGAAACCCTGAAAATCGAACTGGAGGATGTGCAAAGGCCCCTACGAAGAGCCTTTCATGAAGCGAAGAAAAGCAGCGCAACCTCCTGAAGACACTGCTGCAACTCCCCAGCTGGAGCAGTGAGTGGCAAAACAGATGGTAGATGCTTGATGGATCGTTCCTTCAGCCTGTCCTCATCAACAGCGGATGAGATTGGGACCATGTAAACATGTTTGGTTGGCCTATAATGAACAGGCGTTAAATAAAGAGTTGTGTTCTGTGACATGTTGGATAATTATTACATTATTATTGACTAATAAAGGACCGTAGGAGTGGCACTGGGAGGTGGAACCATACAGTCCACTATGCTTCACTGGAGGTTTTATCTATCCCACTGCTATCTCCTAACCCATCCCAAACTCCATCCTTACCCAATCCCAACAAGCATGGCAAAGGCTTAAACCATTTCTAAATATTTTCCAGCAAGACTTATAAAAAAAAAATGAGCAAAGTGTGTGAATCATAAATTGACTTTATTAACAACAAGCTATAAACAAAAAAGAGTTTCTGGCACTCTCCTCTTGTTGCTCAGTCTCAGGGGTGAGGGTGCAGGTTGCTGTGGAGGTGGCTGGTGCTGGAGTCGCTTGTCATCAGCTCCTCCAGAGCAGAAGCAGCAGAAGCGCCAAAGCCCCAGAAGAGCGAGCAGCCGTTCTGTCAGAACGCCCAAGCAGAACCAGAGTGAGGGCCAGGGGGCGGGATGGTAGCCCTGTCCCTCTTGCCAGGCTGGCAGCAGAATGGCTGAGGCTTTGCTGTGCTTCGCATGGTTGGTGGGGTTGCTGGCCTGGCAGCGAGGCTGGCAGGAGACCAAGGGCGTGGCAGAAGGCTGGCAGGCAGGCTGGCACCAAAGGCTGGCAGGAAGCTGGCAGGCAGGCAGGCAGCAGAGGCCTTGTAGGACAGGCAGGCACCAAGGCTGGCAGAAGGTGGCACCAAGGCTGGCAGGGGAGGGCAGGCACCAAGCTGCAGAAAGGCTGGCAGGCAGACATCCAGGCAGGGCAGGAAGGCAGCCAATCCATTGGGCAGCAGGTCTTTCCTCTGAATGGCGACCACCTTTCCAAGGCGCTTTCCGTTTATCTCCACGGGGCTGACGCAATGCATCCTCCCCATATGCGCCAATTAACACCAGGCATCCGCTACTTCAGCTGGTGCATCCGCTGTGCATGCCGCTTCATCCGCTCGGCGTCCGTTCTGCATCCCGCTGTAAGCTGTTCTGCGTCCGCTTCGCTGAGCCCCCCGGATAGCCCGCGGATGGCCATCCGCTCCATCCGCTTCTATCGCTAGGCTTCCATTCCGCTTCGCCGCTTTCCATCTGCCCTGTGTCCTCCCGCGTACATGTTATCCACTCCGTTATGCAAATTTTTGCCTTTTGAAGAGCGGATAACAACGGATGGGAAAACACGGATGGAACATTTTGCTCGTCCGCTGTGTCCTTTTTGCATCCGTTGGGCAGTGTGACATGGGCTTTAAATTGGTTTATATCAGGGGTGTCAAATTCATGTCATCATGAGTTCATGACTTTTTTCCCCTTCACTAAACAGGGCATGGGCATGACCAGCACATGGCACATCCAGTCTACGGGCTTGACTTTGACAGCCCTGGCTTATATAATTAAGATGAAGGAGTGAGCACTTTTGAAAAAATAGCCTAATATGAGAAATTTAATTTGTTGCTAATGAAACTTTCCTTATGCACTTCCTATTCTCATTCAGGTTTTATCAATAATGCCCAAATATTTCTATGATGATATCACATGACTTCATCCTTTAATGAATTTTCTCTGAATGAATTACTTTTCCACTACATACCCTGAAAGCAAGGAAAGTACAGAATTGCATAGTTATGAATGAAGAAATAGTTTAAGATTCTTTTACTTTACAATACAAAGTTTTAGAGAACTCCAATAATGCATATCCTTCATTATTCCATCAGAAAGGAAAGAGAACAGTCTTCCTTCTTTGGTTGATTTAAATTCTTGCTGGCTTGTTTTTCAATACACATATGGATATACTTCTCTTCCATCCAACCTTGGAAAGTTGCCAGAATGTAGGCAAGAAAATTTTCCCTCTAGACAGGACTAAAATTCATTATCTAAGCTTTGGGATATTCCTCCTTCTGCTACTAACATAGCTGGACACATCTTTGTTCATCTGTAATTAGTGATAGTAAGCTTTACACAGTAATAGTTTTGCTCTTTATAAAACAAAATTTTGTGAAGAAATATGAGATGATAACAAAGAACAGTGTTTTTAATTACTTTACCAAAGCATTCCCAGTTGTGCAATGTTTCACTTTTAGTATTGCCATTTCTCTATTGGATGACTGGATCTGGAATAAAAAGTAAAGACGTTTTTCAGACAAGCTACAGAAAATTGTGCATACTGAGTAGCTATTATCTTTCCCTTTGTCTCTTTTTCTGTATATTTTATTTGGAGCTTTTTTGTAGTAAAACCAGTTTTAACTAAAGTTTTAATATCTTCAGTCACACAGAGATCAATGGACATTATTTTATAATCTTATTTTGAGTGTACTGAGTTCCTAGTAATCACACTACTCTGAAATTAATTACTAAATAAATTTAAACACAAGGAACACAAAACATCACTTAGAGGTGAATCTGGTTAAGCAAATAGCAATAACACTTAGATTCATATACCTCCCCATATTCCTTTACAAAACTCTCTGGGTGGTTACAGAGAAAGCATATTGCCTCTAACAATCTGGTTACTGACCTTGGAAGGATGGAAGTCTGAGTCAACCTTGAGGCTGGTTAGAATCAAACTCCAGACTGTGAGAAGAGTTATCTTGCAATACTGCATTCTAAACACTGAACAATGCATGTTAGAAAGGGAATAAGGATAATCAAGGAAAGAATATAGTGATTTTACAAAAGGCAACTCTCAGATACTTCATGTATCAGTTACTTTTGGAAGTTGGGGTGCAGTAGACTGCTTTCAATATTCTCTTTATTTTATATAATTAACTAGCCATAATAGTTATTAACATCAATATGAAAAGTGCACATATACACACACAATTTATTCCAATACCTGCCTTATGATGACCTAGCATTACACCTAACAATTGGCGTCAGATGTGATTTAAAATCAAACTAATTATTGTATAAGGAATGTTCATCAAGTGAATGATATTTGGTTACAAATAAACATCTTCATTTGATCCATGTTTCCTTGGAAGTTTATTTACAGAAGTTAACCTAGACACTTACAAACTCCATGAACTTTTATTTACTAAGGAGTCAGAACTGTAGTCATTCTTTGTTTAGTCAGTTTCAGTCCATTGCCTTTAGAGAGATTCCAATGGCTGGCATCCAGGTAAGTAGTCCAGCCTTACCTATTTGATTGTTTTCCTATATCTTAAGCCTACGTTTCTATCCATATTAACCAAAAACATTTATAGCAAACTTCTAGTACAGGGCTGTCAAACCTCTGGCCCGTGGGCGGGATGTGTCATGCAATGGTCATGTCCAGACCCAGTTTAGCAAAAGGGGGCAAAGTCCTGACACGTCATGTGATGCCACCATGACAATGTGAGTTTGACATCCCTCATCTAGTAGAATAGCTGACCTGAAAGCAATCATAATGGGCAGTTAATGGATAATGGATAATTCTGGAAATTGCATACTTGTGAGGTTACCTATCTGCATCCCCTATAGAGAAATGATGAGAAGAATAAAATTTATGTTAGACCTATAAGAAGAACAAAGATATATGTGACATGATAAGGACAAGACAGTTCAGAGTCTGGAAAAGAGTTTCTGTTCAACCTATTAGTATTCTTGGGAGAGTGAAGAAAAGAGTAGATGAAAGGGAGCTGGTGAATATAATTTATTTGGACTTTCAAAAAGCCTTTGATAAAGTCTTTCACAAGAGGCTATTAAGGAAACTGAGTAGTCATGGGGTGAGAGGTGAAGTTTTGTCAAGGATTAGAAATCAGTTAAGAGGTAACAAAGATTATGAAAGAACGGTCAATTTTCAACATGGAAGGAGGTTAATAGCAGGGTGCCCCAAAGAGCCCTACTACTGCATGCATTATTTAATATATTTATTAATGGTCTTTAGAAAGACTGAACAATAAAGTGTCAAATGACACAACATTATTTATGAAACGTTAAGACTGGAAAACACTGTAAAGAAAAACCAGAGGAAGCAGGACAGCCGGACAGCAGGTTGGTTAATAAAAGCTGATGTGGACAAATTCCAGACAAAGCATACTGGAAGGATTAGTTTTAACAAATCATGTACATTGTTGGATTCTATAGAAACTACAAGCTTGAGTGAAAATAACTGGATATCTCTATGGAGAATGCAATGAAAACATCTGCAGCTGAAAGGGTTTTTAAAAAATTAAGAAAATATGTTAAGATGCTAAGCTGTGTTAAGAATGGAATTTAGGAGCATTCAGCAAACATATTCTTTTTGCAATGGATAGTATTCATTTAGTTGTACAAAATTAATAAATAAGTTATTAAAAGTTAGTGTGGCCAGAGTCTCATAATGAACTGGATGCAGGCCAATGCTCAATCAAACCAGTTAAAAGCAGAACTGCTGTTAATGGGCTACTCATCTGGCCGGATGAGATTTTACCTTGAATTAGAAAGGACAAAAGGATCTGTTTCGTGGCTTGTTACTTTTGAAGGAGAACTTAGTGCTCTTAGTGAAGACAAAAGTGAATCTGATGGTTGGGGTTTTTTTAAGCTTACTATCAATTGTTGATACCTTAGCAATAACCCTATTGAGATATACTCTCTGACAATCTTTCCATTTTGTAATAGAAATACACAACACTGCTTTTGAAAAATGATTGCAAACTTTAATTTACATAGCACCAGGAATGCAAGCTAAAATGAAAATCTATACATTTCCACAAGTTGCCAGTTTGATTTTGAAAACCAGGATCTGATTCCAACTGGAAGAACTAGTCTCCAAGCTAAATTACCTGAAGATTATATTTTCTTGACAGCTGCAGATATGCCTAAAATAATCATGCAAGCCTTCCCAACTTGATAGGTTTACATAATAGGAGAAATCTTTTTCAATTGTGGAAGGTTCTCTTGAAAGAGATTCAACTACCACATAGTTAGGGAGTAATAAGTAGAGATTACTTCAGTCAAAATTTTTATTCAGTCTTATCTTTTTCGTTATCTTAAGCTATCTGTGAACCTGATATCATTTATGCACTTTAGTATTTTCTGATGCCATTTGCAAAGCCAAAACTGGCGATAAATATATACATATTCAAAAAAACAACATATTGGGGAAACTCAATTGTAAGAAAGGTGCTAATAAAATGTATCTATTAAGAATACTATGAATATTTAAAGCCTGAAATTAATTTAGTTTTGGATGAGAACCCCCCCCCCCAACCTTGATAGATTTATTGATCCTCTCCTACTGACATGTCTTGGGCTTCTGGCATATTTTTAAATCTTGACATACTTATTAATACTTCATCTTAAAAAATATGCTAGTAATTTTAGATTTTAGTGCTGCTGAAGAAAAAGTTGCATATTTTAGATAATTGATGTTGATTTTGCACTGGTTTTATTCTGGACATCTTCTAATTTGTTTTAGATATATATTATATTAGGCTTAGATTTACATGTTTCTAGTTATATATTATATTTATGATTTTATATCTGTTTTAACTGCCCAGATAAGTTTAACTGCTGGACAATACAAAAATGAATTTAATAAATCTATTGCAGCAAGAGTTATTATTAGATGTGTAGATAGCAGCAGAAGCTTGCTACTTCCTTCTCTACCATAGTCCAAGACAGTGGACAGCCTTTGAACTGATAGAAAAGCCCAGCTCTCATAATTCTTAGAAGCAGCTAATACTGAGAAGCACCTGCAATTGTAGCTGAGACAGTGGTGAAATCAAGCAGCTAAGTTTGGTATTTGAATGATAGAAGATTGCAGGGATGGATCCTGGAGCAGAAGAGAAATAGGCAGTTTGAAAGAGACAGGAGGAGATAAGGTCCATTCCATCTGTTTATGGAATGAAGTAGGCCTTACAAGGCTTTCTTCTGGTCTCTTGCAAACGTAAGAGAAAAAAGAAAAAAAGAGCCCATAGGTTCTATCTTGCCTACCCAACTCCAGTTTAAATAATAATCCCACCCAAGGAAAATCCCAAAACAACTGGAAAACTATTTGAGCACAATTGGCATCAACAAATTCGCCATCAGTCAATGACAAAAGGCAGCTTTACTTGGAACAGTTTACATCCTGCAATCATACTTTTAACACAACCAAGCATTTGCCTATTCCAGGTCCTTGGGAAGAACATGATAAGTAGATAAAAATACCAAACCTAGTCTGAATATATGGCTGACTATTCAAAGAACCACAATAATCATATTCTGGGCATGAGCCAGATAGAATAAGCACTTGTATAATAAACAGACTCATCTGAATGAAAATCTGGATGATGTAGAGGATAGCATGAAATTCCCCACTGAGAAAGCAGACTGCAACAAGATGATTTAAAACTGTAGTTCTGACCCTGCTTAGGGACATGAGAGTGCCCAATTCAGAAGTTATGCAAAACACAGTATTATTTGAAGTCAGAAGGAATGAAACAATTCCAGGTTGGATTAAATATATGAATGAAAAAGCTTTTATTGTTTTTAGTTCTTAACTGCTGGCATACCTGTCCATTTCACTACTCATTTTTAAATTATTATATTTGATTCACCCCATTTGTGGAATCAAGAACAAATCACCTATGACTCTGCCAACTGAATGGGCCCAGTGATTCCAGAATGATGAACTATTATCAAAAATATTTACACATGAAATCATGATTGCACACCTCAAACAACTTCCAAGGGCAAGGTGTTCCATTGGTTGATAGTGAGAACAATCCACCAATGGAACACCTTGCCCTAGGAAGTTGTGGGAGCGCCATTGAGACTTTCAAGAAGAGATTGGACTGCCATTTGTCAGAAATGGTGTAGGTCTCCCGCTTGGGCGGAGGGTTGGACTAGATTACCTACAAGGTCCCTTCCAACTCTGATTATCTGTTATCTATCTGTTACTTATGTAGGATGCAGTTTCCTCCTATAGTAAAAAGCTTCTTAAACCAAGAAATTAAAACTGATCTGATAAGCGGCTCATTTTATTTGTACTCTTACATATTGGCTATGACTCTTTTTATTGTATTAGTTCTTCAGAACCTTATAAATATATTAATAAATCTGTAATTATGGAATAGTCATTCTCAAAAAAGCTAAGGTTTTCTGTGTATTGAAAGAAATAATTTGACAGCATATTCCCATTATAATTCCAAAACTAGTTCAAATATACCAGATTTTAAAACTTGCTTTGGGGTTTAGGGAAAATTTTTATTTTATTGTATATACAATATATAAATATATAAAAACCAAGGCTGGAAATATACATTATTTTCAATTAACCTAAACTAAGCCTATATTAGATCCAGAAAGGCAGGATAGGAATTGCAAAAGCCATAAGTTAGTGGCCTTATGCATTCTGCCTCAAACAAACATGCTGTATACTTTTATAATTAAAAAAGTCTTAAAAGGAGGACTTGATGTAAAAGAAAAATGGTGGCATAATGCAGTCAACTTGTTCTAGCAATCATTACCAGAATACAATTTCTTTGACTTTCTGTCTGGGAGGGAGAAGAGATGGAGGAGAAAAAACCCTTTTTCTTCTGAGGCACATACTATAGCATGTTAATTCAGCATTAATTATAGAACATGTCAAACTGTATTTCAGTCAAAGCTCCCTGTTAGTCTCGAGAGCTTTCTTAATGACAGTAATTATAGGTCATAAAGAAGTCGTCTAAAATTAACATTTCTCTCATGTCTTGATAGGAAAATGTAAATGGCTGAATAGTACAGATGTTTTGATTAGTAAAATTTACACTTCCTTTTTTGTTTCAGTGCTTGTCAAACTTTACAGAGCTAAACCTTAGGTGCTACATTTTTAATCTTTCTGAGGAGATAAAGGTGTGCCTGAAATGACTATATGATTTCTTTGTCTGCTACAATTGATGTGCAATTTGGAGTGTATCCTAAAAACTAGAATCTATAAATCATCCAGCAGTTTCCAAACTAAATGAACATTTGAATAAAAGATGAGATAGCTTGGCCCAATATTGACACTAATTATTAATTTAATTATAAAATATACTATGGGATCGTGTTGTTTGATCCCACACAAATGTTTCCCAAATGTTTCTCAATCATAACTTTAAAGCAATATAACAGGGATTGTCATATTATGGTTCTAGAGCAATCAACTATACTTGGATTATTTTCAAAACATTACTTCAGAACTTCAAACTTGTGAAGAAACCTTCACTGCAATCTTTTGGAATAGCATAGCATAGCATAGCATAGCATAGCATAGCATAGCATGGCATGGCATGGCATGGCATGGCATGGCATGGCATGGCATGGCCTGGCCTGGCCTGGCCTAGCCTAGCCTAGCCTAGCCTAGCACAGCACGGCACGGCACAGCACGGCACAGAACAGAATTATTTATTGGCCAAGTGTGATTGGACAAACAAGGAATTTGTCTTGGTGCATATACTCTCAGTGTACATAAAAGAAAAGATACATTTGTCAAGAGTCAAGAATCATAAGGTACAACACTTAATCATAGTCATAGGGTACAATAAGCAATTGAATCATACTAGGAAACAGTCAATATAAATCATTAGGATACAAACAACAAAGTTACAGTCATACAGTCACAAGTGGGAGGGGATGGGTGATAAAGAGTGATGAGAAGATTAATAGTAATCGTAATGCAGACTTTATAAATAGTTGAACAGTGTTGAGGGAATTATTTGTTTAGCAGAGATGGCATTCTGGAAAAAACTTCTTGTGACTAGTTGTCCTGGTGTGCAGTGCTCTGTAGCATTGTTGAAACAGTAGAAGTTGAAACAGTTTATGTCCAGGATGTTACCATATGCTTGGGAGGAATAGAAAAAGAGTATCAGAAAGAGACAATCTATCCATCCTGATCCATTTTTATCTATGGCCTTGCTTACTGTTTCCATATGCCACATATTCTTTTTGGTCCTAATGATGCATTTTCCCTGCAGCCCTTGACATAAGAAGATTGTTTAATCCTGCCATATCATTTTAAAAATTAAGATATAAGCCAATGTTAAACTGATAGTAGCAGGGGAAAAAATAGAACAATAGCTTGGAAATCATCACCATCCTTATCTTCTTTAAGTCTGGGCTGAAATGTATATAAATCCATTTTTATTTAACAATTAGATGAAAGTTGCATAGGTGGAATATAACATTAATTTGAGCTAAAAGATGCCCTATCAGTCTCGTTTTCCAGTAACAATTATCTCTCTATCTGCATCTTCCCTGACTTCTTACATTTCAATTAAATCCCAGTGAAAGACAAAATAAGGAATTTTCTTTTCAAATTCAGAACTTGAAAAATAATACCAAAGGAATTTGAAGGAATTTTTAAGGAACTTAGACAAACTTTTGCAGACTTTTGGCACAATATTTGTTCTTAAGAAGATAGAAAAAAAAGGTTTTTTTCACATGGCAGTGGAATACAGAAGCAAGACCTCTAATAAAGAATTGAGTCAGCTTGCAACCTCATATGAAACCACATGTTCCTTCAAACACTGTGATTTGATTCATTTTAGACCATTAGGAGCAAAAATCCATATTTGTGTCCCGAAATGGATGAATAGTCAATAAAAATACAATATAACTACCTTTATGTACTTGAAAAAGCAAGCCTAGACATTCTCCCATCTATATTTTCTACTCCCTAAAATTACTAAACACTCACCAATAACTTATTAGATAATATACATACATATTTACTAGTTGTACTTCCTATCACACAGAAATACATTCAAAATAAAAGGGATAGGCAAAAAAAATTGGCAAAGGAGAGGGAGGGAGGGAAGGAAGGAAGAAAGGAAGGAAGGAAGGAAGGAATATTCTGATGTGTCAAAATTTACTTATTTGGAAATGAGGATGAAAACAGTCTGGTTTAAACCAATGCTAATATCATCAAGCATCCGGGGAAATATAACAAATTAAAAGGTAATCACTTCATAGTGTAAAAGCCTACACCTTAAGTAATAATAAATCTAATACTTGACATTCATCTCCCTCGAAAATAAAATTAGATAAACTTTTGCAAAGGCATTCCGAACAGTCAATCCAGTTTATTAATAATTTCCTGTTTCATACAGGAAGCTCATATTATCTGGTGGCAGTCACAGTGGACCTCCACAGATATTTAATAAAGCTGCCATGGGTAATCCTGTCTGATTACCTATAGCCTTCCAGCTATAACACATACTGAGTTCGAGCTCTATAGAAGGACATCACACTGTCACCTGGTATGATGTTTGACAGCTTATTCTGCTACATCAAGCAGCACAAAATTACTTTTTCCAAATTCATCCCTAGTTAATAACCAAAAGCAATAATGGTATTCAACATGCGTAATGCACTCAGAAGGCAAAATGAGGCAACAGAGAAAAAAAAAAGATTAAAGAGAGACTATTATGAAGAGGAGATCAAAAACTGAATCTTATAACATACAACAATGTTTCAATCATAACATCATGCAGAGAGCTTCACATATCACTTGAAAAAGCTCATCTTGCAAACCTAAGAAAACACAAGAGAAAATTCCTATTGTGTTTACACTGGATGCAGCCATATTCTAATTCAAACAGAGAGCATATTTCAAATTTCCTTTTTTAAATTATGCTCTGAAATTCTCTTGGGACCAGATGCTGACTTACCTTTCATGGCAATATCTGGTTAAGAGAAATAGATTGCTTTGATCATTTTTATTTTATTACATTATATTAACAAAAGCCTGCACCTTATTTTGTACTAAGATTGCAACGTTTTCCTTATAGAACAGATCAACAACACTACCTGTTACAAAACACTGGAAAACTAAGTAACATCCAGCACTCATGTGCACACAAAGCCATAGAAGCATACAGTAAAAACGTGCTTTTATGCTGCAGAATTTGATGTTAAAATCCTATTTTCTTTTGTTAGGGAAGTGATAAGTGACCTTCATGAATGAGGTGGATGGTGCACTAAGTAATGTACAATAAGAAATAGTAAAAATGACTATATTTTTTTTCAGCAACCATGAAAAAAGAGTGAAAAGAAAGGATGTATTCATGATCAGAAATATAATAGAAACTTGCTTGCTGAATTTAGTACGATTATCATTTAATTCCTCTCACACACATCACAGCAGGAATACCATTTAGAAATTAGTTGGTGATGAGAAAGTCCTGCAAATTCTAATGAATTCTAATTCTAATGAATGTAGCTCCAGTATCTAATTGTATTACTTTTTTCTTTGAGTTTGGGATAATTATAGAAATTATCAAAGATTTTTATGGCATTTCGCTATAACCACATCAATATATTCACATCAAAAATTGAATTGGGCAAACTCCAAAATATGAACATCTGCAAATGCAAATAACTCATTAGTTTGTGACCTTTGAATTGAAAGTTTGCAAATCAATCCTTCTTTGAATCTCCGGCTCACCATGAGATAGTTTCAATTTGTAATTCAATATTTCTTCTCTGTACTTACTATTTGGTTCTTGTGTAGTCAGTATAATAATCCTTGCTTGGATAAGGTTGATTTGTAGCCAGCCTAACTGGTTTATTTAAACTTGTCGGCAGGCTATGCATAACATGAGAACAAGTTTAATCTGCCAAAGCAAATTAAATAGAATACAGAGGCTGTAAAGAAACCTAAATTAGTGCAATTTCATGGGAGAAGTTTGAGATACTCAAGTTCTCAAATATGCATCTTGCTTTTCTGAGCAACAATTGTTACTCCAAAATTAAAAAAAAATTAACAGTTTCAGCCTTCAACTATGCTAATTATCTCATTTTTCCTTTCAAAGTGGTTGATCAGAAAAAAAACTGAAAATTGTGTGCAATGCATTGACTTTTGGTTATGAGAATATCTGCTCATTAAGGCTCTCCATATGAAAGTCTCTCTGTATAATGGAGCACTTTATGGGTTTACTCAAAAAGAGAAGGAGATTCTCAATTTAGGTACTTGTTTATTTACTTTTCCATAATTATCATTGTTATAATTATTTCCATATTTACTATAATAGGCAGAACACCCCAACTGACTATTCATGATCCTGGCCTTATGACACCTTATGGCCCTTTTTTCTATCCAAAGAGTCCTCAGCCTATGATCACAATAAGGACTGGAAATCTGGTTGTAAGTCAGTGTAGTTGTAAGTTGAATAACTGCATGATTAAACCCAATTTTACCACCATTTTTACTTTGTTCTTAAAGCAAATCACCACAGGTGTTAAGGGGACCATGTTAAGGAGATCAGTCTCCCCAATTGTACTATTTTTGTGTTCTTTTGCTGGATGCAAACCAGTTGCCCAAGAACTCAAAATGCATTATGTAACTAAAGTGTTGCAATAGTCATAAGTGCAAGTTCAGATTGCAAAGCACTTTTTCTGATGCTGACTCAGCAGTTATTATTAAACAAGTGGTCAAAAGTCAAGGATTACCTATATGTCCTCTTTTAAAAGTAAGCACAATCTGACTCTTTTAGCAAAGAGAGGCGAGAAAAAACTTCTGAAAATTCTCCATGGTCTCCATGTTGTAATAGCAGATCCATCAAAGTTGACCAAGAAGATTTTTTCCTCCAGTTCTGCAGAGAAATATCTCCTGGGATCTCATATTCTGCAGACTCTTCTCTTTAGGCTGATAGGAATGCTGTGGGTGGAATGGTTCACATTGCATTCTATTGATGGCTGAAGCTATGCTCAACATGCACATCCAGAAGAAACTTGAAGATGGATGCCATGCTGACCACTTGCCTGCCTCCAAGCATTGTTCCAATCCACCAAGGAGAGAACCATTTCTTCTTTGGACATTTCCTGCAAAGGGAGATTCTATTGTAAGAGAAAGAGGCTTGTCTGGTAGAGTCCAGGAGAGAAGGATCACATGGCTTGAAGCATTTATTGACCCCTGGGCCAAAGAACAATCTGCTTGAGTTTTATTGGGGAGCTTTATCTTCATGCCAGTACTTTGTGCCATCAGCAAATGAATGGAACACTTTTTCTCTTTCTTAATCTTAGGCAATCTTAAAAGAACCAAAGATATCTTCTTCTCTTGAAAGAAATGGCAGGACAACCAAAAGCCCCTGGGGAAAAAAATCTTTAGCTAGAAGTGTGGAATACCTCCAAGTTGGCATAAGATTCTGTCTTTGAGATTTAACTGTTAAATTAAGGAATACCTGTAAATGTCTGTGCTCCTGCGTTCTGGGTCAGTTTGCAATCCCATACATAGCATATTGGCTCGCTGGCCATGGCTACCACCTGCTTTTCAAGCAGGACATGATGAAGATCCCCAAACTCTGCTAAGATTTTGACTGGGAGAGAAAGTCCCTAGAACTAGGGAACATAAACCCATAGCCTCTTAGTCCTACTAGGTTTGACCCTAAGCCTATTCCTCCCCATTTACAGCTTCCAGAGGACCTTGCCTTGATCATGCTTTTTAGTTATACTATTGTCAATACATCATTCAGTAGCTATCTGGTAAAGAATCTGGTCTGGGTAGCAAGCAGATGTAGCCTGATAATAGAACATGTTTATTTTAAATATTTCAAGGTGATAACAAAAAAAATGATAGTGGGCAATTTGTATCATCCCTGTCTCAGTTTACTTCATTGGTGTACATACTCAGAGGGGGCATAACCCTGAGTATGTAAACAAATTCAAGGTTGAAGTGAGTTAAGGAGTTGTTATCCCATAATAAATGATGGTGAAAATAAGTCAATATGTAGCTGACAAGCTAACTATCTGGGAGCAATCTAATCAAATCCTATTACTGATTTTCTGTGCCCCTGTTCAAGACTCTGATTGATTAACAGAAACTGCATATGAAAAGATATGTGGGAGATTTCCTGTCTCTACAAGATTAATAGCACTACAGAAAAAAATAGTGTTGAACAACTCTCTAAGACACTATGCCCAGACCCAATACTCAAAGAGGCTAAGAAGGAAACAAACTAAGAACGTAACATAATATCTGCCCAATTATAGTCCTCTGATAAGTATATTTAGTACATTTTTGGTTCAATATTAAATTGGCTTTCTGCCTGCTTTTCTTTCTTTCATTTTTAAAAACGTTTATTGCTAATATTTTTGTCTAAAATGTTATGCTATCATCAAAAGATCAGTCTTACAATGTAGTGTGAAAATACATCCATCAATAATTTTGTTATGTTGAATTAAGCTTTTTTCTTTATAACTGGGAAAACAATGCCTCATCTGAAGGATTTTATCTCTATGTTACCACATAATGGATTACAAAGTAATGCAATATCAATCAATCAATAAGCATATGTATTTCCTTAGCTGTAACTGTTCACAATTTGTGCCATAGGCTTTCTGCAGCTTTGAGAACTATATTTGTGTCGTTCTCTACAGCCAGATTTCTGAAGCAGGATAATGCTGTGGTTTTTCAGTATCATGTGTCAAGTTGACAAACAACACTTGTAAATCTGGTATACTTATGAAATATTACTATATTCTGCACTGAGACAGATAGTACCTGAAAAAGTTTCTAATAATGTAAAATAGAATTACAGCAAGAGAAACAACCTTCAAAACAGAGACTTGATAAAAGAATGCTGAAAAAAGAAACATTTACCATTTTAAAACAAATTTGCAAACTTTAAAACTATTAGACTAAATTCAACTTACTTGGTATGTATAGAGTGATACATACATGCAAACTTAGAAAACAAAGTGTTTCCCATTTTCTAATAGAAAAAAAGACTGTTATATAAGATCACAATATTTGTAATTATATGATTTATATTATAATCCTAAGCGTCCAAAGTGTAAAATAGCAGGCTTATCAGTTTTATCACACTGATGACTTAGTTCAATCAGGGCAAGAGATAGAATTATGTGTCTTTTTCTTTCTCCAGCATAGATTTTAAAAATTCTTCTCAATAGTTTTAAAATAGCATACAGGACATACCCCAATAAATCACAACATTTTTGGTCCACTGATGCAAGATAAACATCCTTGATGCTCATTTCCAGAACAGTACTTTTGGGGTGGATACAACTTTTCCACCCATGTCAAGAAGCCATCGTGTCAGATCACTACTGTGAAATTAAAAAAAAAAAAGATATAACAGACTCCTAAGGTTTAAGCTTAGACCAATTATTCTCTGTAAATTCATCATGCCTACATCCAGAATTTCAGAGTTTATGAAGCCAGATAGTCCTCTGGACATGAGATGTTGGCAAAATTGGACACTGGTGTCCCTGCAAGAGGTTTATTACTTTAAGAGGAAGTCTGAGCAGGAATTCTGCCTACCAAGCAATAAAATTCTTCAGCCTCCTTTGTAGCTATCTTTACTGTCTAAATCCTTAGGCTACCCTTCTTTTCTGTGATGTTTTCTTTTGGTTTCAAGCAGGATACCTCAGGCATAATATGTTCAGGGAGGCAAGACCATCTAACCAACTGACATCACAGATGACTCTGCATTGGGGGGAAGTTGTAATGATTTTTCAATATAATAAAGGTATTATTGGAAATATGAGAATTCCTTCAAGTTGCACTTAGCTCCTAATGACCATGTTGAAAATAATTTCCTAATGAAATTATCAGAGGTGGGATTCTACCAGTTCACACCGATTAGCTAGAACTGGTTGTTAACATTCTAAACAGTTCGGTTGTTCTAAGCAGTTGTGAGAAGAAATTACTGGCCTAATCCTGTAAGAAAGGCAGGAAGGAAACATTTATATAAACTGCCTCTCCATTAACCCTTATTACATTCTTGGCAGGACTAGACTTCCTGTCTCAGGAACGTCTCTGGAGTTTTTTTCCCTCCTTTGCTGGTACTTTGTTTGTGTGGAGTTACCATTCAAAGTTACAATGGCACTGAAAAAAGTGACATGACCATTTTTCACACTTACGACTGTTGCAGCATCCCCACAGTCATGAGAGGCCAGGCGAGGAGATGCGTGCCTGGATGTGAGTGATATTGAGTTGGCCAAGACCACCAACTAAGCCACACCCACAGAACCAGTTGTTAAACAATTTGAAACCCCTGGAAATTATCAATAAGTTATTGGGAACAACATAGAAGTACATTGCCACTATGTTTTTCTGGAATGTTTCTCTTGTTAACTTAAAAAAGGGAAATGGAAAATATTAACAGGGTAGAAAATAGTGCAGCAAATCAAAAGTATGCTGTTAGATTATATAGCTGCATGCTTTGCTGATATAGTTTTTAATAATTATTAATTGCTTATTATTACATTATATATAGTTATTTACATGTAGCATATAATGAATATATTATTAAAATGTTATATACATAATGTTTAATTTATTATATTATGTAACAATCATATCACTATATCTAATTATATAATGTATAATAATTAATGTAATAAGGTGAAAAGATGCCCTCAGGGTTGAACCAGCCCTTCTTCTGAAGTTCTTCAGCTCAGTGGTAACCTGTGCCATGGGTGAACAGTGGTTAACAAATTAAGTATCCTTGCTCCTACTTTCTCCACCCTCACTATAAGCCATTTTCTTCCTTCTAAAGCAGCCTTCTGAGTAACTAGGAGAGAATTAAAGTGAAATCTTGCTCCACCCTAAATACAAAAAGGTAAATTAAAAATTTGAGAAATGATAGTTCAGACAAGTTGAAGTAATAGAAGGCAACTTCAGAATTTAAACAAAAATCAACTTTATTAAAAGAATCAAAAGAAAACAGGATTATACACAGACAACACACAAAAAACTAATGCATTTGTGATACCAACTAAATAATTTTCAACCTTGCCTAAGGTAACTTCTTCCTCCAGGCAACTTACTCATAAAAAGTGGGTGTCATGCACTATTGGTTCTATCTCTTATTCTGGGTTGGATAGCACTACTCCAAAGAGGACCCATGTGCAATCTGGGGGTCATTCTGGACTTGCAGCTACTGTTGAAAGAATAGCGGGCAGCTGTGACCAAGAAGACAGTTGCACAATTATGCATTGTGCATTAGATGCACATCATTCCTTGATTGGGAAGCCCTGCTCATAGACATTCCTACTTCAGTCACGTCATACTTAGCTGTTGCCATCCTTTGCTATCTCAAGTGTACCAATATATTTTAAAATAATCTGGGATTCACAGTCTTGGTTAACTCTTCAGATATAGAACTCAATTTCAAATAGACCCTATCACACACACACACACACACACACAAATCCAAGAAAAAAGAAGGCCCAATTGTGAGTGTATTTTCCCTATCAATAATATTACAGCAAAATGATTTCTAGACAGTAGTATCCTTAGATAATTGTGATCTCACAGGGTGAGATCACAATTGTGATCTCTTGGGATGATGCATGCATTCCATAGCCTTTTATGTAGTTGTCCTCTCATCCTTTTCCCTGTTCGTTGACTTAAAAGTGTGATATTTGGGGGCGGGGGTGGACGAGGAAGGACATTGAAAAAAATGTTTCCGTTATGACTTGAGGAGAGTTTGTTTGGTGCAGTGATTAAGATATTACACTAGAAACTGAAAGACTATATATTCTAATACTGCCTTGAGTACAAACCAGTTGTGTGACCTTGGGCCAATCGCTCTGTCTTAGCCCTATGAAGGAGACAATGGCAAGCCACTTCTGGCTAACTTTGCCAGGAAAACTGCAACATTAATTTGTATGCACACACAAATTAATTTTAAACAAGAAACTGGCAGAAGTAAATGGTGGATGGCACAAAAGAGCATGTTTCAAATGCCTAATGTGTATGCCATGGTGATGGGTATCCTTCTCCAAGCTGGTACTGTTTAAGCTTACATTTGGGGACTCTAGCTCTCCATGCTCTACCCTTGGCTAAGCAGGCTGGAAATACTGGGAAACATGGCTTCAACATATATGAAGGTTGGGTAGGCCACAATAAAAAATGAGGACTGTATGAGTTTCATTCTGTGCAAGTTTTCCTATTTCGTGCAGGTATGTTTTACTTCTGCAGCCCTGCCAACTCTCACGGTTCTGCCATGAGTCTCACAATTTTTTGTCATTTCTCACGGTCTCACGACAAGGCTCCTCAATCTCACGCCGAATTTAAAACACGCTTTTTTTTTTCAAATTTGGGTGTCGGCTTATACGTGCATAAATCTGATTCTCACACAAACGAGATGACGCCACTTCTCAGATCACGCAATATCGATATTACCATACAGTCATTTATACATACAGCACATTTCTTTTTACTCTGGGCACCTCCATTTTGCTTTTTCTACCACTGGATATAACACGCTCTGATTGGTTAGTTATTCATGTGACCGTGAATCTCACTATTTTTTATAGAATCTCCAGATTTTTTTTCATGGGTCTCCAGATTTTCCTTTATCAGGGGTTGGCAGGTCTGCTTCTGGATCAGAAAGCACTCATTGCCCATTGGTGGGTCTGGCCTAAGTATTTCTGCAACTGACTTCCTATGTCTATTTGTCATAAAGCTCCCTTTGCTATAGGACAAAATACTGCACATAAAGCTGTGCATATTCACCTCTCACCTATCTATGCAAGCTCCCTTTGCTATAGGACAAAATACTGCTCAATCTAACAGCTTCTCTGATTTGGCCATGGCTAGAATCTCCTGCCTGTCTTTTCTGACAACTGTAGAGCTTTGAAGCAATACTGCAGCTACAGACCTATTAGCTGACCCACAATTGTCAAAGCAGTCATCTGTATTTTTAAAATGTCATAGGACTATAAGTCTTTCTTGCTCTGGATTTACCAAATTAAAAGGGAGGGAGGGGGAGAGAGAGAAAGAGAGCGAGAGCAAGAGACACACACAGAGAGAGAGAGAGAGAAAGAGAGAGAGAGAGAGAGAGAGAGAGAGAGAGAGAGAATCCATTAAAGCTGGATACAGTTACGCTGAAGGGCATATAATTTAAAACAGTCATTATTATTATTATATGGATATTTTTTTCCTACGCAGTTCAATGGAAAAATATGCAAGTGCATTAAGAAGGGTTTTTCACAATTGCTGTTTTAACCAGTACTATCAAAGCCTTTGTTAAGAAAATCCCAGGAAGGCAATGATTTTTGTTTGTTTTTATATGGTTTCTCTGAACAGCATATTGTACATTTTTCTGAAAACTTTTATGGAAAAATCCAACTCTGTAACATGCCAAAATGAATCTAGGTGAAATGTTGGGAGCTCAATTATACCAGAGAAAATCCAGGCATACTGTCAGCCCAATAGATAATGCTATTTCTATGTCTCAAATATAAAGGCAGGACCTTTAAGCAGTACAACTGTTATAGTGGTGGTGAGAAAAATGCTGGTAGAAAAGTTGCGATGGATAAAACAGTTGATAGAAGGGGAGAAACACAGGAGAAAAGTATATTATGCCATATTTTCAATTGGATCATATTCTGTCCATCTAATCTGAACATTAGATCAGTCTTGACAACTTTAAGATTTGTGGACAGCTCCAATATTCCCCAGCCAGCGTTCCCCAGAACCTTGTGAGTTTGTCTACAAGTCATATTGTTGCCAAGGTTGGACACCCCTGAACCAGACAGAGCTTGTTGAAGGTCCAGTACCAATATGAGATACACGGGATCTTAAACCTTCTTGGTTTTAGCTCTTAATCTCCAGAATTCTTTTCTTCTGGAGGTGCATTTTCCATGACATCTCTCTTACTTTGGAAGGCCGAGTTTCAATGGGCTTTGGCTCTTAACGGTGATTGTATGCAGCAACTGGACTTTTTATTGATTGTTGTATTATGTATATATTTTCATATCAATTGAACAGAGTCCACAAAGATTGGTGTGCTATAAACAAATGTTAGTACATAATAAGCAAACACTGCAGGCCTGCACAACTTTACACTCCAATCTTGGAGAAGGAAAGGGCCATTTTAGAAGCAATTTTCTTTCAAAGGTCTTCCAAGTCTATTTGTGTGATAAGTGCTTAAGAAGAGGGCACTCAAGACGGTATGCAGTCTAAGAGTAACTAAGAAAAATACTAGGCTGTCTTTGAATCATCCAAAAATAGAATCCTAGAAAGTTCCTTTTTCTAGAGTGATATGTGTCCATACTGATGGCAGAAGAAAAACCATAGGATCCAATTTAAGTGGGGGAAGGGAGGAACTTTCCAGAATTATATGCATTACAATACACTGGATGGGCTAGAGAAGTGCTGGTTATAAATATGTCTCAGGGACTATGTCACATTGCTGAAACTTGACAGTCATAAATTCTTGTTCCTGATGATCTGTTTATGATCTTGATTTATGTCTTGGCTCCAAATTTTCCATAGGTCCTTGCATATGACCTCCTGTCTTTGATCTCTAGTTGTTTATGACTTCCGTGTGTGCTCTGCTGCTTCTTGACTGCAAATGTCAATCATTCTGGAGCAGAACACCCCCTATTGACTCTAAGATGACAGAGGGGAAAAAAGTAAAACCACTGGCCAGATATTGATACAGGCATTTTTTAGGCCTTGATATAGAAAATTAAATGTAGGCATTTTCCCTTTTCTTCTCTCAGCTATGAAATAAATTGCAGGAGATTCTTGCAGTCAACATGTTCTTTGTAAGGATATTTTGGTGGGTCCTCCCATTATCCCTGGGTGGAAGAATATCAGATGTTTTTTTTCCCCAAGATACCCACACTCACAAACTGTTGCACTGAGCTCCAAAACACTGCTTATTAGTTGACCGTGGCACTCCAAAATAATTTAATTTTACCAATAAGAATATCTTGAAATGTAGCAGAAAGATTATTTTTAGCTAAGGATGTTGCTAAAATACCCTGAATACCAAAGAATCCTATTACATGTTCCATTATGTGTGGTAAATATAAGTGTAGCAAAAATGGATGCAAGAAATCTCCCTGCCATAATCACTGATGTTCTGAAGGTCTTTCATGTATAGTGTGAACATGCCTGCTGTTTTCCTTAGAGTTTGCATCACATTGCATATTTTCGTTCTTCTCTTTTTCCCTGAGTAAGGAAATAACCTTTGGCAACAGGATGGCAACATAACTTCCTCTCTCTTTTCATGAATTGGAATCTAGAAAAATAAAAAAAATCAGGCAAGATTTAAAGAAGTCTGTGTGGACAGTGCATAATAAAATACCAATGTTCTTAATAATACATATGAATTTTGAAGATGCTGTGAGTGATCGAAACTGCTGGAAAACTCTTGCTGTTCAATGTGCTCTACAGAGCACCTAATGATGATGATGATGTGTCATATCCAATATTTTGATTCACCTTGCACAATAATTGGCGTAAAATCTTTCTACCAACATTTTCACAACAGATTCCAACATTCCTGGAATACTGCTTATTTTAACTACCACAAGAACTGGCTTAGAGCAGACATCCAGATTCTAATTGATTGAAGATCTTATTATTCCTCATAATTGGTCATGTGAAGTAGAATAGAAGGTAGTGACAGCAGAAGAGTATTGGGAGGATCCTACACAACATGCTACTGGTAAATTATTTTCCTTGCTCTTTATCTTGTAGGATCTTAGAACTCAATATAATGAATATGGTGAATCTGTTCCATTTAACCAACCATTACTCATTACACAATTTTTGAACACATAAGCCTTAGTTTGTTCTGTATTCCTAAAGAATACTGTATTCTTGCATGCCTCAGAAGTCCATCTCTAAATACAGTATTTTGAATAATTTCCCCAGATCTTTTTTTTTATCTCCAGCAGGATCCCAATGTTATTAATATATATTATCTTATTAAAGTGATAATAATATTTAATAAATGGCTGAAGTTCATTCAGCTATTTAATAAATGGCTGAAGTTCATTGTAATCATTGGTCTCACCCATCCCTTTTCGAAATCAGTCTTTTTTCTTTCAAATAAACTGGGGTTATGTTTGCTCTCAAGACACAATATTTTTTCTGCTGACACCAGACTTTTAGTGCATTATTTCAACTTTTCATTTGATTGTTCTGGGCCCCTTGGGGCAATATTTGATCATGTTTCTTCATAAAGTTCAATCTCTGGGGGGGGGGGAATCATTAATTTACATCCAAATGCAAAAGTCATAATCAGTCCCTGCAAAAAAAAATACAAATACAGATACAAAAAGATACATACACACACACACACACACACACACGCACACACACAATTGTTTCCCTCAAAATTCTGTAAAGTATGGTTGAAAGTGAAAATACTAACTGCAAGACTTCTGGAACACAGATATTCACATAGCTTCTATTCTCCTAAATATGTTACCATTTATTTTAGTTGGGACAAAGTGAAATGTTCATGATTGGCTCTCCAACCTTCCTTGTTCCAAATAATGGTAACTGAGCTTTGGGAGATGAGAATTCAGCAGCAGAGAAATTTGTTGCAATATATAAACTCTGTCTGCATCTGCTTGCTCTTTTGCATAACTTATATGAAGGCAGGATGATAGCAAAAGACTGTATGAGAAAAATATCATTATTTATGTATTTTTCATATGAAAAATATAATGTGTACTGGAAAAGGCTGATCGTATGTCAAAGTATATTCAGATCCACAGCCCAAACAATATTCAAACATTAATAAGTTTACAAAGAGAGAGTTATTTATCTAGAGCTGCATTAACAAGAGAAGCACAATGCATTTGGTTATATTTTTTTCAGATCATAAAGTTTTAATAATGTGGCTTCTGCTTTCTATAAAGTTGTGAATTGAGAGCAGGTTATGAATTGACTGTACATTTGTTTGTGACATTCCTTGAACAGATGTCCCAGATGAGGAAATTCCTCATGGATTAATGATGTTATTGTGAGGTTTTCTTAGCAAGAACTTTCTTTCAAAGCCTTTAGCGGTGAATCATGAAGCTGCCTGAATTAGAAGTAGAGTTATTCATACTGTTAGATAAGACACAGAGATAAAGATGGGCTTCTCTAATTACTCTCATCTTGGAGCAACCAACTGGAATTTATATACCTGGAACAAAGATGGGAGAAATTTGTTCAATTTGCACTTTCCAAACTAATATGTGAACTGAAATATAATATTTAATATTTGTATTTTCTTAGATTGTAAGTGTAAGTTTTCTGAGCATAAAAGCTTGCATTTGAACACGGGGGGAAATGCTTTAGTCGTAAGCAATTGGGACTATTCCCTTAAAAGTGATAGCTCAGTGGTTAAGACACAAGGTTTGTTGGCTGGACAGCCAAGGTTTGAGACCTGACCACTGTGCAGCGGGGTGAGTTCCCATTCTCGACCAAGCTCCTGCCAACCTACCGGTAGCAGTTTGAAAGCAAGGAGATATATATGTACCACTTCATTGGGAAGGTAACAACACTCAGTGATGTCATGCTGGCCACATTTCCATGAAAACATCTTCAGACAGCACTGGCTCAGTGGCCTTGAAATGGAGATGAGTACCGCCCCCTATAGTCAGCAACAATTAGCACAATAAAATCTGCAGGGATTCCTTGAAGAATTATGAGATTATTTAAAAGCATCAGAAAAGTGGTTTATATTTTGCAATAAGCAAACAAACAAACTGTTTTGGTGTACTGTTTTTTTTTTAAATTAAGTGAAGATGAAAATAGCATTTCTTGGCTAGCATGCATGTTTTAAAAACTAAGCTCAACATCTGTTCTCTTGGATCATGACTGGCAAATATTCCTTGCAGATCATTACTTTTTATTTATTTTTTAAATATGCCACTTTAAGATATTGCCCATAAAAATTGAAAGATAAATCTCTCGTTCCTAGCAAAGTTAACTATAATGGAAAATATTTGTATCTCAGGATTGGAATGCTGAGGAAATACCAAGATCCTAAGAATAATAAAGTTCCAATCTCAAAGGGGGAAAATCCATGCCAGATCCTTGCATTATGTGTACAGAATGATTTTTATTGACACCAGTTTGAGCATCAGAATCAGAGGTGGTATTCAGCAGGTTCTGACCAGTTCTGGAGAACCAGTAGCAAGATATTTGAATAGTTCAGAAACTGGCAAATACCACCTGACTGGCTCTGCCCCCATCTATTCTCTGCCTCCCAAGTCCCAACTGATCGGCTGGGTCTTCTTTTGTTGCCTTGCAAAGGAGAACAGAGCTGGAAAGCAGGTTAGTGATGTGGGGAGGGAATGAGGATTTTACGGTATCCTTCCCCTGGAGTGGAATGGGAATGGAGATTTTACAGTATCCTTCCTCTGCCATGCCCACCAAGTCACGCCCAAAGAACTGGCAGTAAAATTTTTTGAATTCCACCATTGATCAGAATGGGTAAACCTAGGTATATGAATAGGGTGAACTCATTGTTTTCCTGCTGTGGTTCTATAGGTAATATCAACATAGAGCTTGAACATAGCAATAGGAGTCTTTCTTTTTGATTTCAGTGAGTGGGAATTGTTTTAATTTAAAATGCACACAGAGAGAGACACACACATACAGAGAGACAAACACATGGAGGGAAAATAGGAAAATAAATGCCATTTCATGCCTTCCTCACTTTTGTCTTGTAGTAACAAGTCAATAATGCAAAAGAATTTACAGAATTCACTCCTGAAGTATTCCATCATCCCCGTACCATGGTTTTATATTTATCTATATAATTTTAAACCAGATTATTATCAAGTTGGCATATTAATAATGTACAAATGCAATAAGTTGAGTCCTTCCATTCAATTTTACACAATGTGTACATGTCACAGTAAACTTACGAGAACAGTAGAAAGGAATATTTTCAGTCAAACCCTTGCTTAGTACAGGACTAGATTCCACTTGAACAGATCAAATACAAGAGTAGATTCCATTTGAACATTCACCATTTCTCAGAATAATTGTCCTATCAAACTGTACTTATTGGTTTTAATATTCAGCTACAATCTGTGAGTTAAATTCACATTACATTCATATATCTGTCTTGAATTTTGGAAAAATGGAGAACAAGTTTTCACCCTTGTCTGTACCCTTTCAGATACATTATTTGAAGATTTCTATTAAATATTGTCCTTAATATATTCTCTCCAAGATTAAACATTCCCAATTCTTTCACTCTTTTTTTACAGGATTTAATTTCTGGTTCCTTGATCATTCTCATTGCTTTTTTCTAAACCTGTTTCAGTTTGTCTGAATCTTCTTAAAAGTGTGATGCCCAATACTGGATGGAGGTAAGTATGATTTACATACTATAAAACTTTATTTCCACTGTTGATGTAACATAACTTTTGCTGTTTGCTTTTGTGACTGCAAAGCTGACTCATATTTCATACCTACTGTGTTATACCATGATCAGGCTGAAAGCATATCCACCCTGGAATGTTGTGTTTCACCTGGGCATTACATTCATTTGAAGTAAATATATATTTCATTGTCATGTTTCTATTAATCTCATTTCAGTCCTATAATTTATTCTGTTCTTTTCAGTTATCTGGTGGAACAGTCATTCATTAAAGTGGCTTGACAAAAATAGGAATTAAGTGCCTTGCTTTTTCTTCGTTATATGCTAGCTTTTGATCTATTTCATCAAGCAGTGACTTTATTGTTCCTTTTATTTTAAACAATTTTAATCTTTGTCCAACCACATCTCATTGAAAAGTTCAGCTTTTCTCTAGTTTCAGACTTCATGACTGTAATCATTTTAGTGACCTGTTTCTATTTTCATTTTCTATATGTGCTCTTTTTTCATTTTCAGGTATAAAGCTTTGTAAAAATTCACATTGGTTTCATCTCCTGTTTTCCATCATTTTTCTTCATTAAAATTATTTTCAATTGTGCTTATTATTATGAATTTGCTTTTTTAATGAATTTCCATCTACCTTAAGCTTCCCTTTCTATAAGTTTGTTTTTCTAATGAATCCTCCTTTTCATTTTTCTGGGTTTATTAAAACCCACTCCATTCATTTTTTTTTATATTTCAAACACCAAAGAAAAGTATTTGACTACACATAAGTTGGTTTCCTGGAAATACAAATAATATGTTATCATGTGCTTGCTATTTTCACTTCCTTGATTACATGCCCCAAGTAATTAGTATCAATTAATAGTCTAGAAGAACTATTTTTTGCTGTTCTAGACTATTAAGAGTGTCCTCTGTTCTCTGAAAAAAAAATGTTAGCATGTTATGAATTTTTGGTAGGACCGTGCTAAGCAGAATTTGTCTCTCAACTGATGTTAGGGTTATCAAAATCCCCCATCATTTATCACTTCATGTTTCTTTGACAGATCTTTTGGAATGCAGTAATCATATTTTATCTCCAATACAGCTCATATTAGATGCCCACAGCAGTTTTTGTCTTTATCCCTCCACATATTTGAACCCAGATACACTCTACAGCAGTTTTTCTCAGCCTTAGAAACTTTAAGGTCTGTGGACTTCAACGTGCAGAATTGCCCAGCTATACATCTTAAATCCATGCAACTTAAAGTTGCTAAGGTAGAGGAACACTGGTCTATAATATTGGCAAATTAAATTGGATTACTGAACAAGCTTAGATACTTTTAACATAGCAACTAATTCTTTTCAATTGTGTGTGCTTCTTTTGAACAAATTGCATCTTTAATTGCTCAGTTCCAATCACAGAAAACATCTCACAAGGTCTCCATTATATCTACTGAATCTTATTTCTTCCCTCGACTAAGAGGTCAAGCTCAATGTATTTGTCTCTGGTACTCTATTAGTAGGTATGATGGTCATACATTTTATTTGAGTGGTTAATAGCATCACTCTCTTTTCCTTCCACAGTGCTCAAGTATTTATGTGAAGTCCTTCCTTCAGAGTTCTTATCTTCAAGCCCAAAAGGATTACATTTTAAAATCTTCTGATCAAATTTGCCATGCTTCAGCCTGTCTCATACAAGCAGTCCATTACTCTGATAATTAAGACTAGTGTTCCAGGAATTTAATATCTTCCATCATCATCAGTTGCCTAATCAGACATTCATTTGCAATATTCATCTTTCCTACTCCAATCGTTTTAGATTGCAGGGAAAATCACTCAAGATCAATACCACCACATCCTTCCATCATCTTGAGCTTCCTTCAGCATCCATATTCCTTGAAGTATAATTTATTTCCACATAAATTAGATGGAAGAGTTATCTGTCTGTGGGCTTCATAAATCTTGAAAGTTAGTCCTGAGATATCCTTTATATTTATTTGTAGCAGATAGTTCATATCATAAACCAATGAGTCCAAATAGCACACAGTTTTTTAAAAAGTAACAAGACACCAACCACCACAATTCTTTCCTTTGTGTGATCAAAACTGAATAGAATGTAATGATTAGTTCCAGAGATTTGGAAATTAGTTATTGATTTGATTTGTGTTTGTTCGATTTGTGAAGTCCATTCAATTCAGATAAGACCGGGTGGCTTATAAAATATCAACCATATTTAAAACACAATTTAAAATATAACAAAATGTTACAAAATTCCTGGAGAAAAAAAATATTAAAAAGCAAAACAAAACATAACAGGGTTTCCACAAGCCCTCTAATCCCAGGCCTGGAACACAATCAGATCTTAAAGGACTTTAAGACATTTGGAGAATGAGAGCCATATGTATTTCTGAGGGATTTAGCATCCTGCCTGTTTCTTTCTTTTTTCTTGATTTAAAGATTCAAAGTTTACATCTTTGAAAACCTGAACACTGTTTCTTGGTTCCAATTGTGAAGAATATTGTCTGTTTCTTAATTCTTGCTATTACTGTTGTCAATTAACCTTCATTCTTTATTTGACAATCTTCCTTATGGTAAGTTGTTTTCAATGTTAGCTTCTACCTTAAGAACTCCTTTATGGTAACCAATAAAACATCCTTTCTTATCAGGTAACTATTTACTACTATTCTTTGATTTATTCTTCAAAGGCAACTACAGGGTGCACTTGCTGAATACGTAGACCAGAATGTTGTCAACCAGGAACATAAACAGACACGAGCACTTTCAGTAAAGGATTTCTCATCCAAAAATCTTCATCTTCACTGTTGTTTCTTAAGCTTTTACCAGTTTTACTGCAGAAAAACATATAATCATAAAATAATAAAAGTTGGGAGAAGTGGCCATTAGGCCATTGAGTCCAATTCCCTGTTCACTGCAAGAATCGACATTAAAGGAGATGGATGATAGTCTCGCTCTGTTAGGGAGGTTTTTTTCTCATCAATATTAAAGTGGAATTTGTGTTCTTGTAATTTAAATCCATTATTCTGTGTCCTGCATTGTGAAACAAGAGAGAACAGGATTTCTTCCCTAGAACATTTTTTTCTGGTATTTGAAGAGTGCTATCAGTTTCCCTCACAGTCATCTTTTCTTAAGGCTAAATGCTGTATCTCTTTCAGTCTCTCTTCAATTATTTTAATTTCTATTCTCCTTACTATCTTTTTCCCCCCTGCTCCCAAATGACCCAGTTTTTTTCTGAATCCAGCCCAGAACTGGACATAATATTTACCAAAGCTGAATAGATTAGAATATTAGTTTCAGTGAGTTTGGAAATTATACTTTTCCAAATTGTAAAGATTTATTTGTTTTCTTTGCATAATATTTCACTGCTGGTTCTCATTCTTTTGAAACTGTCTATTCTATACATAATTCAACTATATCAATACTACCAATTCAATGTTCTAGATCTGTGCATTTGATTTTTAATTTCCTAAATGAAGACATCTGCAAAGTGCAAATTTGTGCAAAGAGCAAAACTATTAGATTTAATTGTGTTACTTTTAACTGGTGTCTCCAAACTACAAAAACCATTTTATGCAAAGGAATGTAGGCTTGACCTTGGGAATGGGAGATGAAAGAATGATTGAATGAACAATTAAAAAGAGACTTTAGAAAAAGATTGCTCAATCCTGAGAAAGAGGAAAATAGGAGAAATAAATTCGAAATAACGCCATGTTGAATTTATTTCATTTAAGATAGACAAACAAACCTGTTACAGCCTTTCAAGATTCTTCTTCTTTTACTCTCCAACAATGAAAAGCAATCCTGGAATCCTTGCTATTCCTGCTTCTTGAACCTGCATACCTCAAAGAGATAATATTTCTGCCTTCAAGAATATTAACTATCCTCTCCAATTTTGTATGATTTGCAATCTGAAAATAATTTTTCCTTTTTATCAAAATCTAATGAAAATATTGAAAGTCAGACAACCCAGAAATCATTGAGATTTTTAATATGGTTTTCAAGTATAATTTATCAACTTGATTGTCATGCTGTACCCTTAACTGCATTCCTGATCAATGTATCATACTGTACTTTATGATAGGTATGCTTTGCTGAAGTCAAGGTATATTCTATTTACAGCATTCCCATAATTTACTAAATAAATTACTCAATCAAAAAAAATAGGTGTTTGGTATAGCAATATTTGTTATTGATAAATTCATGATGATTTTAATTAATTACTGCATTTTTTTAGAATCTTATCTATATTTAAGATCCTCCCAGGTATCAAACTGATTGGTTTTTAATTTGTGGGATCTGCCTTTCCTCCATTTTTGAATACTGGGTATTTGTTTCAATTATTCAGGATTGCTCAGAGATAAAGTATGGCCAGACTATAGATAGTTGCTTCAGTATCCTAGAACACACTCTATCTGGTTCCAAACTTTTTAACTTTTTCAAAATAAGGAGGTATTCTCATTTCTCCCTGTTTCATTATAAGTTTAGTCAAATATTTACTTCTCTTTTAGGAGGGGGAAATTTTAGGGATTTCTCTTTAAATTCCTCAGGCAGCTTCCATTGGCTAAAATTGTTTGGTTTTGTTACTCTCTTGCTCAGTGAGAGAACAAAAATGTAGTGTAAAAAACTCAAAATTGTATTCAACTAATTAAAATGCTGTTAGCAAATTGACACATGTATAATGGTGGTTTAAACTTTTAAGAATAAATGTATTACTTGGGACTGGACCATACATTGATGTTAATGTTGCATTGAAGTAATATATCTCATCTATTATTCTTTCATTCTGCTCATGTACTGTACACCTACTTTCATGAAGATATATTATGGCTTTACACTAGTTCATTGCTGAGAAGAATGCTTTTCCTGCCTCCCATCCCATGAAAAAGTGATGTTCCAATCCAGACAATTACTTTGATGGATTGTTAAAAAAAGAGAGAAAAAATAAAATAACTAAAATATTCTAATGTTATTATATACTTAACAAAGACAGTGAAATCAATATAAAACCATGAAACTTGGCTTTATATATGGTTTAAGCATAAATCTATTCATACATACATGCAGCAAAAGAAATTTTAAAAAAATCGAAAAAAATATTATGCTAGAAACCAAAAATTAAAGAATACAAGGATAATAAAAAGTTATAAATGTGGAAAAGATAATCTTTTGCGAGTGTCAAGAGTTGATCTTTGGGAAGAAATTGAGACAGTAAAGAAAGGAGAAACTTGACTCAAAATAGAAGGGCTGCAACAAAAGAATATGTGAATTCTTTATGAAGACATACTAGAAGCTATAAACTACATGCAGTAACCTGATTAAGGCCCTGTCACACTGCCCGACGGATGCAAAACGTTTGTAAAAAGGACACAGCGGACATCCGTTGTTATCACACTTTCAAAGTGCCCCGAATTTGCATAACCAGAGCGGACAAGACAGAAAAGGAACAGACGGGGGGAGGACGTAGGGGGATGGAAAGCGATGCTCCATGGAAGCCTAGTGGATGAAGTGGATGGGAGCGGATGGCACATCTTCAAGGCTTCTAGGGTAGCACAGCAAAGCAGACGCAGAACGGAAAGAGCAGATGCAGAGCGGATGCCAAGCGGATGAAGCAGATACAGAGCGGAAGCCTAGCGGATGCCTAGCAAATGCCTAAGCATTCACTGCGCATGCGGGGAGGATGCATTGCTGTCAGCCCCGCGGATATAAAGGAAAGCAGCTCCCAAGCAGGTCACCATTCAGAGGAAAGACCTGCTTCCAGACACAGCTTGCCAGCCAGCCAGCCAGCAACCCAACAACCAGGGGGAAGAAACGGAAGCCTCTGCCATCTGCTGCTAGCCCTGCAAGAGGGAAGGGCCACCCTCCCACCCCCTGGCCCTGACTCTGCTTTTGCTGGGGCTTCTGCTGCCCGGGCTCGATCTTCTGGTGCTGGGGCTTCTGCTGATGCTGCTTCTGGAGGTGGTGCTTCTGCTGGTGCTTACTCTGTTGATGCTGATTCTGGCGGTGGTGCTTCTGCTGATGCTGCTTCTGGTGGTGGTGCTTCTGCTGGTGCTTACTCTGCTGGCACTGCTCCTGGTGCTGGTGCTGGTGCTTACCTGCTGGCGCTGCTCCTGGTGCTGGTGCTGGTGCTTCTGCTGGTGCTTACTCTGCTGGCGCTGCTCCTGGTGCTGGTGCTTCTGCTGGTGCTTACTCTACTGGTGCTGCTCTGGTGCTGCTGCTTCTGCTGGTGCTTACTCTGCTAGCGCTGCTCCTGGTCCTGCTGGTCCTGCTGGTGCTCCTGGTCCTGCTGGTATTCCTGGTCCTGCTCGTGCTCCCTGGTCCTGCTGGTCTGCTGGTGCTCCTGGTCCTGCTCCTGGTCCTGCTGGTGCTGCTGGTGCTGCTGGTCCTGCTGGTGCTGCTGGTCCTGCTTTTGCTGCTACTGTTGTTACTGCTGCTGGTGGTGTTGGTGTTGGTGGTGTGGAGGAGCAGCCCCTACAACTTTGAAGCCCCTCTGATGAGGGTCCATGTGGCCCTGCCAAAGGGAGGAAGAGGCAGACGCGTGAATGGGAAAAGAGGCAATACACCATAGAAGAGGAACATGAGGAGGAGGTGCTGGAGTGGCTGAGGGAGAATGAATATCTTTGGTGGAAGGGGACACAGGCTCTATCGAGACACCAAGAGGAAGCAGGCTGCTTGGAGAGAGAAGGCAGAGGAGCCTGGGCTACACTTCAGAGGTGTTCCTCGGCTGGTGGAAGCACATGCACACCTGGTACGGGAAGCTGCACCTCAAGAAATCTGGCCAGGCCACAGTCAAGGGGATGGACCGAGAGACCTACGTGATGGCCAAGTGCAGCTTCTTGGAGGGTGAGATCCACCAACCAAGGAGCAGCCCCTCTCACAACCCTCTCTACTCTGCGCAGCCTGCTGAGAGCCAGTCCTCTTCTGGCCAAGAGTCAGCTCCTGTGTCAGGCAGGTATCTGTGGAGCATGCCATGACGAAGACCCCTCCCCCCAACAGCTACAATCCCATGGCGGAGCATGTAGGACCCCCCTGATGCAGTGGGAGCAAGGAGAGTGCACTTCCACCAGAGGCCAACCCACATCCACCCCCAGCTCCACCTCCACAGAAAGGCAGACAGGCAGACCGGAGGGCAGAGCCACACTGTCCTGCTGGAGATCAGGGACACCATCAGAAGCAAGCGTAGATCTCCTCTCTCAGCTGGTACACACCGATTTCCCATTCCCCAACCGCAAGCCTTCCTCACCTACGTCAAACCAGACGCTCATGAACATGTCAAATCACAGTACCAGAGGTGATAAAGGAACAGTATCACTGGTCTTATTCACAAACCTCCAGACCCAGCTGAACCTGCTCCACCCAGTCCAGGCCTGCTCCTCCACCCCAGGTGATGTCACTGGCCTTCCAAGGCTTTCCACAGGCCTCACCTACCAGGCTACGGCTACCAGGAGGTCCAGCAGCACAGGCAGCCCTTCCCAGTCCAGGCACAGGTACATCGGATGCCACCGGTGCCACTGGATTCCACTGATGCCACCCACGCCACTGATGCCAGCCATGCCACAGATGCCAGCCATGCCACTGATGCCACCGATGCCAGTCCTCACCCAGCTGCAGACCAGACAGCCCACTACACTGCTCCTTCCTCCACCCCAAAGCCAAGCCCGGCCTCAGTACATCTGTCATCGATCTTGGGGCTGACACCCCATGTCATGGAGATGGGGGCTCTCAACATCACAGGGCTGAGCCAGCTGTCTGAGAGCTTCCTCAACACACCATCCCCTGTTTGTCCTCTCGGGGCCAGGCACCCGCAGTGGTTCCTCAGACCAGCACTCCAGCAGCAGCTACCTCCACAAAAGCACCTGGACACCTTCACCCCTGAGACTGGGCACACCTGAGTGACCGAGAAGAGTGCCAGAGACTGGGTGGCTACCTGTAGACTTTATTTTTGCTTTGACACTTGAACTTGGGTCAATTTTTCTTTTACAGCTTGTTATTAATAAAATTATCTTTGCTTCAGCACACTTGCTTCATTTATTTTCGTCAATAAAGTCTTGGTGGAAACCTTTTAAGAAATGGTTTAAAGCCTTTGCATGCTTGTGGATGGGTAAGGATAGCAGTGGGATGGGCAGGGATACACTGTGGGATGGGTAATAGCTGTGGGATGGGTAAATAGCTGTGGGATGGGCAGGGATACCTGTGGATGGGCAGGGATTACCTTTGGGATGGTAATAGCTGTGGGATAGATAAACCTCCAGTGCAAGCATAAGTGGGATTGTATGTCCACCCTCCCAGTTGCACACCTATGGTCTTTATTATCAATAATAATGTATCATCAATCATCCAACACATTTGAACATAAACACAACTACTTTATTAAATGCCCTGTCATTGTAAGGCCCACCCAACATACATTGCCCAATCCTCAATCATGTGATGAGACAGGCTGAAGGAAGCATCCATTAATCATCTATCATCTTGTCTTGCCACTCCACTGCTCCAGCTGGGAAGTTGCACCAGTGTCTCAGGAAGGTTGCGCTGCTTCTTCCCTTCATGTGAGGCTCTGTTGGGGCCTTGCACATCCTCAGTGTCTATCAGGTTTGCCCTTTGCCTCCATTCACCAGGCTCCATGTCCCATTGCCTTGTTGAGGTCCACGAGCCTGGTCTGCAACACTGGGTAGCAGGTGCACATGAGATTGTGCAGGATGCAGCAAGCTTCCACAATCCTCCTCACGGTCTCTGGGCGATGCTGCATGGTGGTGAGAAGTACCTGAAACTTGTTGGCCAGATGCCACAGTCCTTCTCCAACCAGCCTTTAGTTGAAGATCCTCTCTTCACGGGTGAGGAGTCTGGAAGTGTTAGGGCTTCATGAGGTAAGTTCTGAGGAGAAGGCGTCATTCCCCACGATGAAGTAGGGCACATCTTGAGTGTCATTGGCAGGGGGTCTGGATCTGGGAAGCCCATGATGAGGTTGCGTTCCAGCCCCTCCTTGAAGTCACTGGCGTTGTAAACCTGGGTATCTGAAGATGAGCGTTGCCTGAACCATATGGTACATGAACTTGTAGTGAGCATCGACCATGGCGAAGAGGATGATCTGAAGAAGTGGTTTGCAGGCCACGTGCTTTCCATCTATGGCTCCAACGGTGTGGGGGAAGTTCCACTTCTGATACCACTGCTCTGCAACTTTCTTCCAGCCTTCTTCAGTGGAGGGGCACTGAGGAGCTCCTCCGCGTATTCTTCAATGATGGCCTGCACCAACTTCTCTGACCACAATGCTGATGGTGTTGTGTGGCACCCTCCAGCCATACTGCATGCTCCTGTAGGTGGTCCTCAGGCCAGTGGCACAGAGTCAGTGCCACCTTGAGCCCAGGGTCCAGGCCTTGGCCGGAAGTTGGTGTTTGCCTTGGTCAACACTGGTCTCAAGCCGCTCCACAACTTCATCAAAACATGGCTGGAGGAATCCTCATGAAGTTCTGGAATGCACGAGGGTCTTCGTTCCTCAGCTCCACCATCAGCTTGTGTACAGTCGTACTCTGCTTTTCTCACTGATCCATCTTCGGACCCAGACACTTCTTGCCGCCCTCCTTTTCTTTCCCGTAGAACAGTTGAAAGAGCATGTAGATGGCTTCGCACTGTTGCAGAACGATGGTGGCTTACCAAAGGACTGTGTTACGATCCATGGTGGACATCAATGGTGCTGTGGAAGAGCAAGAGCCAGATGAAGGCTGCAGAGGTCTGCACAGCAGGGCTGCTGGACTGAAAGTGAGATCCAGGTGAGTTGCTCCCCCTTTTTATAGGCAATATATGTTTTCCACTAGGTGTCCTTTTGCATTCCTCTAGGCATCCTCCAGACATCCTTAATATCCAAGATAGGTCCCCTCTGCGAACGTTTTTTCCATTTTAAATGCTTCCTTTGCGAGCTGCATCCCACTTTCATCCTTCTCCGTCCGTCGCTACTAACACTGCACGTCCGTTCCATGTCCGTTTCGCTCTACCCTGTGTCCGTTTACACTGGAGCAGATTTGAGTTACATGGATGCGCAGTGGATGCCTAGCAGATAAGCGGCACGTAATGGATGACAATGGATGTAGAACAGATGTTCCCCATATGCGTTGCGGAATGCAGAATGGACGCGTTGGATACATTTTTCCGCTCAAAAAGTTTTGAGCAGCTCAAAACTTTTTGAGCGGATGGAACCTCAGTCGATGGATGCTGGACGGATAGAGAGGATGAAAAAGGGAGGCAGTGAGTACAGAACGGAAGCATCGCGTTAACAAACGGATGTCAAGTGTTTCTCTCCATTTTATATCCTCTTTCCATCTGTTGGTGCAGTGTGACATGGGCTTTAGTCGACAATATCTTGAAGAATTCTCTACACATTAACTAGTTATTTGTCTTAAAATCTGATGGAAAGCAGATGTGGTGAAGTCATGGATCATATGTCTCAGCAAAAGGAACTTCATAATGTCCACTTCTAAATTAGGGATGCTTTGCCTTGGCACTTCACTGACTGTAAGTGCTGGTATATCTTACATATACCTTCATATTTGTTTTGAATTATTTTTCTACTGTAACTTTCCATTTTATGATATTGTTTATTTTGTATGTATTATGACTTTGCTATATTTTATTGTTTGTTTTATGTTTTAGCTATCCCAAGTGGTAGGTAGGCATTCAAAGAATAAGAAATATTTTAAAAATGTAATAGATGGTTCCAATTGCTTTAATATATTCAATTTACCTCTAAACATTTCGCATGTTTGTAAACATTTTCAGAAGTTACACAAAGCAGTTTCACTTACAGCTGCTTCCATACTGACAGCTGTTAAGACAGCACAACTTAGAATACTTTTTCCTCTTCTCTACATACTATAGACTCAATTCATATATCATTTTCTTCTGCTACATTTTGGTCTCAGCTTTGCTATTAATTAGAGGTGACTGTAGTTTGATTAATTGCTAACATATGTCATATATTCATCATATGAGGAACTGCCACCTACATTTTTCCACTCATTGAATGCCTGATCCAATGGATATAAGCCAAACATTGTTTTTAAATAACTAAAAACATAATCTTATCATAAAGAATAATATGGATATAATCAGAATACAATACGCTAATTCATTTGAAGTGTTAAAAATTCACTGAAGTATGCAATAAGAATAGACCATAATTCCCAAGGTAATGCAAGCAGAGTCATATAGGCCATCAAAATGTTTTTGTATATATCATATAATACTCTGAAGTTTATGCTCCATGTTTCTTGGCAAACTCCTACGGTATGTACCTATGAAATTAAAGAAAAGAATGCAGCATCTTATTGGAAAATTAATAAGCTGGGGGGGATGTATAAGCCATTTTAATTTCACAGGTTTCCAACATGAAAACAAATGAATTTGCAATGGATGGTTATAGCCTCATTCATTAGTGGGTGTTTTGAAACTATTCCAAACATTCTAGAACAGTGTTTCTCAACCTGTGATGCGCAGACTCCTGGGGAGCCATGATGTCATCACAGGAGCTCCACAAAGGCTTGAAGAAATTTTATGATTTAAATCTTAAGTCTTAAAGGTACATGGCCATGTACCATGGCCACAAAAGGTATTTAAATGAGGTCTGTGGTGAACAAAAGTTTGAGAAAGACTGTCCTGGAATTTTTAAGTTCTGATTTGAGATGGAAATATGTGGCTAAATATCAAATTAAAGCCTATTTATGAGAAGATTAGTTCAGCTGTTTTAAGCTTGTAATAGTTTATTGAAATGAAGAGTTTCAAGTATTGAAATTCAAACTCGAAAGCTTTTGCTTACTAATAGTTTAGATGATATCTATTTGAGTACTGTTAAAGAATTTAAATAAAAAAGTTGTTCTAATGAAAATATACTTAAAATCATCCTTTGTATCAAGGATCTTGGCAAATGGTATTCCAGACTTTATAAAAAAAAGGAAATAATGAAATTATAGACTATATCTGGATATGTTTTTGGAAAGTTGCAGCTGGTTAAAAATAAGAGAACCAAACATATTATCTGCACTGACAGGCTACATCACACTAGTATGGATAACAGCCACTTTTGGATGATAGGAATAGATGATCCCACTCTGTAGTCAGACTGGGACAACTCTGGATGGCCTGGTCCATACAGCCAGCTCACCATCAAGAAGTCCCCTTTGCCAGCTCATCACTGCCAAGTCATCACAGGACAACTCAACACAGCCAATTTGCCCCAGGGACAACTCACTGCAAGCAGCCAGAGAGCGAATCAGTCCGGTCCCACTGCACTTATGGATGCAAAGAGGATGTAAAACGTTAAAAAAAGCTTTTAGCTCATGTTGCCGGTGCTGAAACAAAATATGCTCCATTATGTAACTCCTACTGCATACATGTTTCAATGGGCGTGTTCTATCTAGTCGAGGCATTGTTTCCAATCCACTGCCAATTTCATCCAATCGAAACACAGTTTTGAGGCTGCTCACAAAATTTTTTGAATTGGATGAACTTTCCATCCGTGTTATAGATGGTATCATGACATATACAGGTCATCAAATGTTTCTATAGTCGTTCTTATCATCATTGTAATACGGTCCGCTGTGATCTCTCTCTGACATCCCTCTGGCATTCTCTCAACAACTCACATTGCGGCAGCTGAATAACAAGAAAGAGGGGATGGAAACATAAGGTGCATGAAGAATGTCTACACAGCGTTAGTTTAAGCTTGGACAATAGAAAGGATGTAAGGTCTGTAGCATCTCGTATATAAAGGGAATCTGAAAACAGTAAAAAAAACAGGTTTTTGTCATCTGATGGTAGGTATCTGTAATCACTTTTAGAGTGTTCATGGAGGTACATGTATTAGAGTATGTAAGAATAAGGACAACCGGAGTGGGACAACTGTCAATATTTCTGCTATTAAAAAGAGGGAGAGAAAACATATACATCTGGGATCTCAGTATGAGTCCAGCAGCCGTGGTAGTTACAGAGCCTCAGTCACCAGGCCTTGGTCCAAGCATGTCAGACTACGTCAGTTTGTTTCTCAGCAACCATAGGATTGATGAAGCGCCTTACAGCTCCATCATGATAGCTGACACTCATTTATCACCAAAAACCAGAAATAACATGTTCAAGAGACATTGGTTCTCATACTTTTGTAACGAGAGTAATGGAGAAGAGAGGAATCCCAAAGAGCTGTGTGGGTCTGAGGATGGAAAATCGTGATGAAGAAGTGGAATTGGACTGAATTGACAGTTTGATAGTTGGAGCTGAGGAAATGAAGATCCGCTGCAATGCATTCCATGCACTTCATCTTGATGGCCTGGGGCGATGGCTCAGACCGTTTAGCCGATGTTATGACAAACTTGTACAGTTGTCCGAAACCCAAAGGTGACACCAATCGAGCTAGCACCAACTTCCGTGCCAACCCTGGACCCTGGACTGAAGGTGGCACTGGACTCTGTGGCACCTGGCCTCTGGAACCACATACCAGTATGCCTGGATGGTGTACCACACAACAGCATCAGCAAAGTAGTCAGAAGAAGTGACATACGTCATGAGTGGAGGAAGTCTCCTCAGTGTGCCCGGACCACTGAACAGGCTGGAGAAAACTTGGCAGAAGAGTGGTACTCAGAGGTGGAACTTTCTCCAAACCGTAAGAGCTCATAGATGGGAAGCATCGTGGCCTGCAACCTCCAGCGAACTCAGGGTCCCCTTATTACAACTACAATGGCTTCTTCAGTATCATCCTCTTTGCCATGGTTGATGCTGACTACAAGTCACTCTACAGCGATGCTTCAGGCATGGGTCAGCTTCAGATGGCCAGGTAAACAATGCAAGTGACTCAAGGATGGGGACTGGAACACAACCTCATCTATGGGTTTTCCAGGTCCAGACCCCCTACCAATGACACACAAGTGTGCCCTACTTCATCATTGGTGATGACGCGTCTCCCTCAGAACCTACCTCATGAAGCCATACACTTCAAGATACCTCACCTGTGAAGAGACAATCTTCAAGTACAGGCTTCCGAGGCAGAGCGGGTGGTGGAGAACGCCTTTGGCATCCTGGCGCAACAGGTTCCAGATACTTCTCACCACCATGCAAGAATGACCGCAGAGACTGTGAGGAGCATCGTGGAAGCTTGCTGCCATCCTGCACAATCTCAATGCGCACCTGCTACCCAGCCAGTGTTGCAGAACAGAACTTGTTGACTGTCAACAAGGGAATGGGACATGGAGACGTGGTGAACTGGAGGCAAGGACGTAACCTGATAGACACTGTGGATGAACAAGGCCCCACACAGAGCTTCACGTGAAGGGAAGAAGCAGCGCAACTTCCTGAGACACTGGTAACAACTCCCCAGCTGGAGCAGTGGAGTGGCAAGAAATCGAAGATTGACTATGGAATGCTTGCTTAGCCTGTCCAGATAACACTGATGTAGATTGTGCCATGTTGAGTTGAGTGGTCCTACAATGAATAGGGCATTAATAAAGAGCCTTTGTTTATTTTAAAATGTGTTGATCAAATGAACTAAATTGTTATTGATAATAAAGGTCCATATGTGTGGCAGCCTGGGATGGGGGACCATACAGTCCCACTATGCTTGTGCATGGAGGTTTATTCTATGCCGACACGATTTATCATCCCACAACAATCCTTATCTATCCCACAAGCATGCAAAGGGCTTAACCATTTTTTCAAAAGTTTTTACCGAACACTTTTTTAAGTAAACAAAATGAACCAAGTAAACTTTATTAAGTGTCTTAAGATAAAACTTTATTAAACTTTATTTGCCTGACTGACGAACCATGGTGTTTCTGCAGGATGTATCTGGCAGCACGTCTTCCCCTGTATGCTGACTGCATGCGTGCTGCATCCTTTTATATCTGCGGAGCGGATGCAATACATACCACCTGCATGCTCAGTGAATACTTTGCATATGATATACATCTGTGCAGTATCCCCTTTGGTTCCTATAGGCATATGTGATGCATCTGCTTCATCCGCTATGTATCGCCCCTTCCGCTATGCGTCCACTTCGAAACTCTCCCGGAACCCCCTTCGGAGATGTCATCTGCTTCCATCCGCTTTCTACCGCTAGGCTTCAGATGAAACATTCGTTTAACATCCCCGCTACATACTACCCACGTCCGTTCTTTTCCATTCTTTTTATGCAAATTTTCACCAATTTTTGGAGCGGATGAAAACAGATGGAGCCACCCCCAAAATTTTGCTTGTCTGCTGTGGCCTTTATGCATATACGTTTTGCATCCATCAGCCAGTGGGACTGGGCCTTGAGATGAGCAAGTGATGGGTAGAGTGCAGACTGGTGGCAGCGGCTGGGGGTTCCCACCAGAAAGAAAGCTGGACAGGTTAGCAAACAAGTGGGTGGGTAGAGCACTGAGCAGCAGTGGCGGGGGAGGGGGCTTCCCATTTTCGCACACCTTTTCTGCTTCTGCTACTGATACATTGTGTTCTGGTCCATTTGGAGTTTGGGCCACTTGATCATGGAGGAACTGTTCAGACCATTCAAGAGTAGCAACGATAGGAGGGTGGAGAAGTGGTGGAGAGGTGGTGGAGGCCAGGTACATCCAATTTTACCTCCTGCCACCACTGCCATAGCAAGCCATTCAGTGGGGGCAGTGTTTAGACTTTGGGGGGGTGGTGGGGATGGGCAGTGGAGAGGCAGCAGTGGTCAGGGGCATTCCATTTTCACACTCACCATAACTGCTTCTGCACCACCACCCCAGAACATTGCCACTACTGAAGAATCTGAACTCCATATGGCCAAGAGCTTGCTGTGGAAGCAGCAGCAAAGGCAAAGGGTGTGAAAATGAGAAGACCTCGGCCTCTGCAGCTCCTCTGCACTCTGCCCACTTACCTGTTTATCTGTTTGCTGGCCCGGCTCCCATTCTGGCTGGATTAAACACCAATATAAAAACCATAAAAATCCATAGCTGAGATATTGTAACACCATCAACCAGAACCAATACAGCACTGCACAGGCTCTACCACCTTTCCACATCCTGCTTATGAGCTTTCCATGATCACTAATTTGATGCTGTGGGATCATAATGCTAGACTTTGCTCTTTCATCCATTTCAGCTGGATCTTTTAAACTTTGCTTTTAAAAAAAGTAAAAGCTTTCCTAACCTACATATTTGGATATGTCAATGTCCAGATACTCTGGATATTCTAATATTGTCTCTCGTCTTCTTTGTTCTATATAAATTTAACCATCTTCATAAATGGAGAGACTAATGAGCACTATAGGAAAGAAGCCATGCCTAAACTTCTAATGGCCAAACATGCTGTGGTGAAAATGAAATAATCATCACATGTATGAACATTTTAAGTGCACTAAGACTGAATGTGCCCTACAAATGAATTTTGAATGCAAACATAGAAAGAAAATAAATGTTCCCTCAGAACATTTGTAAGTGGGATTTGTTCCTACAAGCAAAATGATGGTTGTAATGAAGGTCTACTTTTTCATACAGAGTATAAAAGTTATACTCTGGAAAAAAAAGTAGATGCTTTCCTTTGCTGGCTGTACCTAATTTTCTTTTAATATGTGGTTTTATGTTATACAGCCTCTGGTAGTAAGTGAAATATAATTCTAATTAATTTTTCCTATGGCTGAAGACAAATCAATAACTGTAAGGATCCCAAGGGGAAAAACAAGCAACATGGTCTTCTAGGTTCCTAACAAATGCAAATAAAATGACCTTTTCTTGACAACTATGAATATTGTTCCACAAATTTACCACTAAAATTGCTGCAATCAGCAATTCATAGTGCAAATACAGAGCCAATAATCTTAAATAATTGTTCACTGTAGCAAAGCAGGGTGTAAACTTCTACCAATTGTTGCAAACTTCAATCAGGAATGCTCATATAAAACGACTGGATGATCAAACACTAGGAATCTCATTATTTTCATTATAAATTTGTACCATAACAACAGATACATCATTGCATTTGAGATCTACTTTATTTTATGTTGGAAATATGAAATTATCAATTGATATTAGATACAAAAGTAGTGACTCAGGAAGATATGAACAAATGTGAAAGATGAAGTGGTTGTTATGTTCAATCCAGAGATTTATTATCAACAGCAATATGCACATTGTTTTCTTAATGGTTGCTTGGGTAACTAGCAGGAAGTTCCAATGTGGTGGACTAGACTGGAAAGTAAATACATATTCACACACATCCAGGAAAAGGCAATGGCAAATCATTTTCCCATTACACCAAGGAAACCACATGGATGTGTCCATTAAATGTGGTCCAAGGTTATCTTTCTACATATATCAACAATTACCAGAAAATTTTATCCCTAGTTTATGGGATAAGCAGTTCAACATACTACAGATGATGAATATAACAAAAAAAATTAAATCTCATAATTCTCTTCCTTCCTCACTCTTTACAGTTCCATTGCCTACATGTGGTTGCTAATAAGTTCTTGTCAGACCTTGCAATATTCTGACAAAATTATATAATCATAGAGTATGAATTTTGAAAAGTCAGATTTGATTGGACACATTTTAAATGTACACTAAAAGTAAAATAGAATTTATTACAAGTGTATGTTCATAAGGAAATATTCTATAAAAGCAAGACATTAAAATAGAGATGAATGGTTTTTTTACCTATGAAGGCTGTTAGGCAATTGAACAGGAGCTGATTTTTTTGAAGTTTCCTAATAATAAATTCAGTTAATTTACTGAAGCATATTGGATCAATCATGACAAAAGAGAAATTTGACTAATGTCCATGTGATTATGACACACATGGCATACTAAACTGATCTAAACAATCTTTTTTTGATGACATCTGAAAAGATAATGCAACTCTCTAATACTTGCTATTCTTTCATGTTCTGAATGAATCCCTATTACATCTCACTCAATATTGATCTTTAAACCATGTCTCCCAATCCGTTTTCCTTGTGTGGTCACTGAACAGTATAAAAGTTCAATAGGAAGATCAGCTGCTCATCCACTTTTTTGCTAAAGCAATTTGTATTATGGATTTACTTTAGCAATCTACAGTGGCAGTTGCTGTTTTTACTATTTAAATGCTTTGATTATCTGACCTTGCTTACTTTATCTTTTTAAGCGATGTGTACTGGCTTTAAAAGTTGATCAATAATGGGGGATTCCTCCACCGCATTATGTAGAAATCAATCCTGATTTGGGCTATTTGTATTTGCTCTTACAAGTCCATCTGTCTATGTTAATTTTATATTTTCTCTTTCTTTCGTAAGTAATATGAACCTATAGTTTCAAGCAGATATTCCTAGGTTTCAGGGGAATACAGGGACTATATTTCAATGGAAGAACTAAGTCAGAAAAGTTGTGAAATAATTCCTTAAAGAATTTTAGGTTGATGTGGCCTAAACTTTGAGGTTCTGCTACCACAGCAGTTTGGATTGTAAATTTCAGGCAATTCCTGCCAACTTATTACACTGCATTTAATAATACTTGAAAAATTCTAAAATTTACTCATCTTATTGATTTTCAATTAATTAATTTGATGAGTTAAAGTGCTTATAGTCTCAGTCACCACAAGCTCATGTATCAATTGTGAAAGGAGTACTTATTGATCAATAGAATAGATATCTCAATTCTCTAATAATTGCATTGCTAATATAGAAAATGACAGGGATGGTGTGGTAGTAGAATTAAGTACCAAAGGATTGAAAACTTTCAATATCATTCTCTCAAGACCTACTACAGAGCTGTCAATCTTGTGGGCCATGTGTCAGCCTTCAAGATCTTCTACTATCGCTTTGCATCTTTCGGCTGTCATAAGAAACGGGGGGAGGGGAGAGTGG